>JANIMX020000236.1:4154595-4169436 GCA_024582655.2 Erythroxylum kunthianum | reverse complement strand
AATGCTAGGCGTTTTCGGAATATGTGTAACACTGAATTGGAAGTGCTTCATCGTATTTCTATATCTGCTTTAGAGGTATCCTGTTTGCTCAATGTCTCCAGATGATTGCTGCCATGTTAAAGGTTTTCTAGATCTATTGGGAGGGTTCTAATGTGTTTTTTATTTCCTCTGGAGTAAATAGTTGAAGGATTATGAATATGTAACGGATACTTTTTATTTTTTAATGATAAATTCTTTATTAAAAAAAACTATTTACTCATATCCATAGTCTACTATGGTGTACCAAACGAGTCATTCTAGTGTAAAATTCTATACGATTATATATTCAACAAAAACAACACCCAGTAAAAAATTTGTTGATACGCAAAATTTGAAGAGGTCCAATAATGCAGTCTTACCCTTAACTAGTAGAGAGTATGTTTTCAAATAACTCACATACGGAGTGTAAGATTATACAATCATTAATAAAATAAGTAAATAAATAAATTATCGTTGGATTAAATAAATGCTTACAGTAAGTCATGTTATAGCTCTTTTTTTTTATTCCCTTGCTCTAATCGCAACCTATAAAAAGGTTTTTACTCTTACAGATAGCCTATTTTTCTTTCTTTTATCATGTTTAAAACTTTTTTTTCATTTTAGTTAAGAGATGAACATTATTTTAGTTATATATGAATTTATTTCCGATATATTACAATTAAAAAAAAGCATTCAGTTTGATAAAATATTTATTTTCATATTCTTTTAAATCTTAATCTAAATTTTATTTCTTAACATTTAATACCTTAACTTCATTTCTAACTAATAGCTCAATTCTAGTTCATTAGGACATATATTATATACAATTAATTTTGAAAAGTGATCAACACTTTTCTTCTTTTGTTGATAAATTTAACTTAGAAAGAAAAATAATATTCAATATGGATTTTTATAAAATTATTTTTCCCTTTCCATCTTTTATGTTTTTTAAAAATATTTTGTTAAACTTAAAAATTATTATGTTAGTTAACACATAAAACCCCACAAGTATTGAAAATACTTTTGAAATTTTACTTTTATATATTTTATGCATGATTTTTTATATTTGGAAATTATTTAAAGAATCACACAAAGTACATTGAAACAAATATTTTCTTATTTGTCAAAATTTTGAAATTTAATAAATATAAAGGATGAAGAACAATTTGTAAATATCTTTTAATTTGCATGCGCCGAAGGAAAAATGACATATAAATTGTTCCAATATTCAAATCAATAAATGAACATATAATTTTTATTCAAATTGTATTTTGTATTGGCTATTTCCTACACTAATTGCAAGACTAATGCCCTTTTTCACTTTAAAGTAACATTATACAATTAATTGAAAAGTAAGAAGAGACAGATTAATAGGAAAATTTATTGTATTTAAGAATTAAAAGCACATTATTTAAAAATAATTATGTCTTTTTATAAAAGTATAAATTGTTATTAATAATTAAAAGTTAATAAAGTACGAGCTTTGGAGTAATGATAACGTTACTTTTTTGTGATTGAATGGTCACAAATTCG
The DNA here is from genome assembly GCA_024582655.2 of Erythroxylum kunthianum. Classification (NCBI taxonomy): domain Eukaryota; kingdom Viridiplantae; phylum Streptophyta; class Magnoliopsida; order Malpighiales; family Erythroxylaceae; genus Erythroxylum; species Erythroxylum kunthianum. The sequence goes on along the minus strand of JANIMX020000236.1, from coordinate 4,167,885 downwards.
AGTTACGGAAATAAATTTTTTGTAAAAAAAAATACAAGGGGAATGTTGCGTATAATTGATGTCCCATTTATTCGCAAAGTGAAAAAACTGAGTTTGTTTTCGTTTGTCGTTTTTAACTAAAAGTCAATAGTCCAATAACAACTTTTTCCAGCGAGAGTTAACGGTGCAATATTAATACATAATGAAAATTAAAGTATTTAATTACTTCTTTTTATAGCTAAATTATTGAAATTAAGCTTGTTTGGTAAGTATCCTTATAAATACAAGAAACAACGAATTTACAAGGTGCTCAATATTATAGGGAAAAAACACAAAGGTGCACGGCAATGGTGCGAAGGCACAAGGTGCAGATAGTGCTCAACAATTCCCAAGTACAACCAACTGCTCGGACAATATATAGCTAAGGTTATGTCTTGTCTCCTTACTTCTTGGAAAATATATAGTTAAGGTTGGTTTTTTTGTCTTTCCCTTGCTAGATTTATGGTTGTTTGGTAGGCTCAAAGTATTTTTTAATTATGTTTTAATCAGTTTATTTACAAGGTTTATTGCATAAGATAACTCGGATTTGAGTTAATTGATATCCCTCACCCGATTCTTACAAAGTCAAAAAATTAGGTTTATTGTGTAATTATTTATGAGGTTTAAACTTATAAATAGAGAACAATTCACTAACACTAATTTTCTTATAATTTTAAATAAGGATCCAATAAACTTCTCTTTATCGTAACGTAAAGAAATTTGAGCCAAATTATATAACGATAATAAGCATAGATATAGATCATATAATACCGACAAAAAAAAAACAATATTTTAACTTAGTGAACACAATTCCTCTTCCTTGGTAATTACATACGTGGGGCACAACACAACAGCGTCTTCTCTAATCTAATGTCCAAGCAGCTACCGCCATTTCTTCTCAGACAATGATATAAGCTGCTAAATTAAAAAAATCAGAGAACCATTAACAATCATCAAACTAAAGAATATATGAAGCAAGGATGGTCCCTCAACACGTAATGTTTGAGGCAAGACTCTAATCTGAGGTGAGTAGCAGATATACACGAGTAATTACTTACTCTAACCAAGGCTAGTTCACTCTTAATTATTACATGTCATTGTTTTCTTTTGTGTTTGGAAATAACATCTCTATTAGTTAGGAATAAGACTACGTACTATTAAGATCTCCTTAGATCCTGCTTAACAGCGAAATTTCTACTGAGTGTTGTTGTTGTTATTGGTTTACTCCTGAACTTTGTCTCCTATACGAATTTTCTCATAATTTCTGTTTCTATCTATTTTATGCAAGACAAGCGAAGGATGAAGTTCTTAAAAGCTAAGGCAATTTACTGGACTCCAAGAACTTTAGATACTAAAAGGCCAGAACATGTAGTTTATATTAGCATGACCAACAATCAGCATTGCATACCCTAAGCTAGGGATGGGTTTGAGACTGGGATTCATGTTCCATTCCATATGATTACATCCACAATATATGTTAGCATAGACCCACATATGAAAGCTCATACATGTTAAGATCTAGGCGCACATGCAAGTAAATCATGTAATGCCTCCACATATGTGATTTCAAGTTCTGGGCCTACCAAGTTGCAAGAAAGTATTCTGTTGAGTATACTTTCTATCTCTAGGATCTAGGAACTTCAAATTTTAGTCTTAAGTTCATCTTTATTCTTTCAAATTCAAGAGAATAACTAAGATGGCAGTGAAATTTCGAGGCCTTTTTGAGTATAATAAAATTCTCCCATAAATAGTAAGTGATTGGGGTAACAGACTAACTGTTTCGAAATGTTGAAATTTTAAAGATATTTGGGATATTTGACAGCCATCTTACATGAAATAATACTTGACCCTGAAGCATTGTCCCTATTTTAGAGTGCTGAACTGAAAACTACCAACTTCTCAAGCTCATATTGGTCTAATTGGGCAAAAGCAGTGCTTCTGCTCGGAAGTCAAGCTAGAAGTTGAATAGTTTTGGAGAAAACAATCACTAAAAATATGAAATAAGCATGCAAAAATTAGGCAAAAATTGCAGTGACAGTACAAATACAATTATTAACCAACCTGACGAGCAACTTGTGCCACTCTACGACTGTCTCTGGGTGATTCAGTTAACAAGCTAGGTTTTTGTGACTCCAAAATATCACTTAGTTTCTCATCCATTTCTCTCGTAAAAGTGCTAACTTCAAGAGAGGATCCCCCTTCAGGGCTGCTTGGAGTCTCCTTCTTTCGTTTCCTTTGGAATGTGTACTTGAGAAACTTATTATCGATTCGTTGACTAGTCAGTGCTTCACTTGCATCTGCTTTTTTCAGATCTGAGTTTACAAGCAAGACAACATCTGCCTCTATAGCCGTTTTACTTCCTGGACATTCTGAAATCTCTGTGCATCCAGCTTCCTTTTCAGTCAAAGCAAGTTCACCCATCAACGAGTTATTGTTGTTTACCCTCTCTTGGTTTGTGCAATCCCTAAGAAAATCTAAATTGCTTTTTTCTACTTCCAAAGGTCCTGACTGCACAATCAGTTCATTTGTATTTGAAGAGAGAACGTGTGGTAGAAGTGTCCCTGGATCTTTCTGAGAATCTTCAGCAGATGTAACATTGTCACCCTGATAAGTAAATTCCTTTAGAAATTGAGCTTTGTGCCTTTTACATCTTATTGCTCTTTTCCTTTTTCTGTGAAACGACGTAACAGCATGAACTTGGAAGCAGTCAACATCTGCTTGCACGACCTTGCTTTCATCTGGGCATGTATAAACACCAAACATGTTATTGTTCATGCTAGCGAGTTTCTTGCATTTTTTCCCATTCTCTTCAGCTTCTTCTTTGTATATTTGATTTCTTGGACCAACATCTTCTCCAGAAAGAGACCCATTTCCACCTAATAGGTTCCTTTCCAATGCACGTATTCTTTGAGTGCATCCGTTCCTGTACAGTTCAGGCTCTTTGCTCCTCATCATGATCGAAGCAAGGTCAGGGTTGAAAACATAGTTATTATCTTTGTAAAAATTATCATCAGTGCAGCACATTGTACCATCACATATTCCATCCGGAGCATACGGTGTAGCAGGCAGAGAAAAGCATAATCTTTTGTCTTCCATTTCTGTTTCCTGAGTATCAGAACCGGCTGGAGTTTGTTCACCCAAAGGCTGCTTCTTGTGTTTTGTCATCCTCTCCACTTCGTCCTGTAACTGTCTCAACTCTGCTCTAAGGTCTTTTACTATATCTTCCGCTTCCCCAAGTTGTGCTTCTAGTTCTTCAATCTTTCTCTGTTGACTCAATGCTGTCATTTCTGCTTCATTAACCTAGATACATGATGTGCTGGTCAAGCCAAATCTTCTAAGAACGGTAAGTAGCCTAATCAAAGCAGTAACTATAGCAAAGTGCACAGTAGATTGGAAGAACATAGGACTAGATTTCAACCTACCTAAGTGTGTTAGACACTCCAGTCAGCTTAATAGGAGTTAATCTGTGTCTGTGGGTGCCATGGTTGATAGAAGTATGTAACACAAGTGATAACATAAGAATGTTAAAAAACAACAAATAGATTATAAAAAAAGAGCCACGGAAAAATCTCTTATTCCCCTTGAAGCAACAACCTTTCAAGTATATACTGAAATTCTTTTCGCTAGTGCAGAATAAATAACTGCTGACTGAAGTTTGATGTTACAGCAATGACTACTACAGAACAGTATGGCAACTGCTTAAAAATATATTCGGTAAGTCACTTTGTTGATGAGATTATGTCTAGATTTCAAAAACAATGTTCAAAATCTATGAGAACTTACTTTCTTTGGCAAGCAAAGTTCAAAATTTCAGCTCCTATTGCAATAAACAAACTTCATTATTCCATAATTGTACAAGTATGGTTTTGAACCTTAGACCAACCTTCACTCTAGCACATCTAACCCACTGCACAGGGCACAACCAACAAAAAGAAAAAGTAGGTCTAATCAATAGCTCAATTGTTTTCGAAATCACTGCTGTTTAATATTACAACCCAATCTTCCTAAACAGAAGTGAGATCAGGTTGAAATGACTTTCCTTTAACCATAATCAATTAGTACAGCTCACGAACTTAAATTACGTGCCATCATGAGTACATTTAACTGTCACTAACTTATTCTGGATATCATAGCACGCTTTTCAGATTGCATATCAAGCGAGTGCTTTACTAACTCAGAAAACACGACTCAAATGCATATAAATCTTTCACTGCTTAGAACTCACTATCAAGTTTGTAATTCAGAAAGACATAATATTACATCACTATGAATGTGAACTTCAAGAGAGAGAGTATCAATTTAAGACTCGCAACATCTGTCCAAGTACCAGACATCATGGTAAGAGGTTTTTAAGGAAGACGGTGAATAGAACCAATAGTAGTTCAAAAGCAATTTAAGGAAACATTTGCACTTAAACTCAGGCCAACGAGTCATCTTTCACAATAGTAACAAAGATCATGAGACAAAGAATAGATTAATCCAATACAACCAGAACATTCTTTAGATTGAGATATCTTCGTTGGCCAGGACATACCTGAAGAAACTTTTGTCCAATCAGAAAATAGTGAGTCAAGCAGAATAAGACCACTAAAATCAGTGCAAAAGAAAAGGGCCAGGGAGTTATAAATATGATTCAAGAAATTGAAGAGAAAGTTAACATATCAAGCTTTGATCTGCAATGGGAAAAACGCCACTCACTTCAACAGGAACTGAAAACCGAAACAACCAAGTGAAATCCTTTAAGGATAAAGGGAATCATTTCACCAAAAAACGAAATGAAACAAAACACTCACAAGAAAAATCCAAGTACCAAACACGTTAACATAACAGCAAAATCAATCTGAATCCGAAGCAAACAAAAAACCAAAAAACCACTCCCATTATTCAGACACACACTCACGGAGAGAGAGAGCAACAGGTCAATGAAGAGCCGTTATACCTTAGAATCTAACATCTGTTTAAGCTTAAGAAGCATATGAAGCGCCTCGTCTTTCGCAGCGAAAAGCTCGCGTTGATACCGCTGCGCTTTCCGCTCGGACATCATTATTCTCGCCGCCGCCTCCTTCGCTGTGTTCAGGATAATATCGGCGTACGCCTTCTTCAACGCCGTCAATTTCTGTTCCCACCAAAACAAAGACACAAAATCAAACTAAGAGAATATACAGAACGACAGCCGATGGAAACAGAAACACAAAGAAAAATTGGGAATCAACACTCATTTAAGCAAGGACCACCGCAATTTCCACTTCGCCACTGATAGGAGAGAGAAGCGGGAGCGGTCGCTGTGGTGATGATATCAAAAGTCAGGGCTAGGGAGGTAATTTTACCTCGGAATCGGCCATTGGGGCCGATAACGCAGAGAAGATGTTAGTTAGTTGCTGCTTAAGACCAACCAACGTTGTTAAGTAGAAACTGCAAGGTTGTTTTCCCTTTTCTTTATTTATTTATTTATGTATTTGTTTTTTCGTTTGGCTCCCTCCTCGCACCTGTCTGTCTGTTAGGAACAGAAAACTTCCTCTCCAGCTATTACAAGACTGCCCTCCGTAGTTCCTTTTAATTACAACGACCGCCACGTCAACGCGACAAACACCCGTTCGGTTGTTTTCACTTTCCCTATGGTCGCGCGCCAAGAACAGCTTCAGGGACCCACAAACCACCCTTTGGTGATGACGTGGATGGGTTGAAGTGGACTGGAGGTCGGGGAAGCCCTAGCATGTAGTGGCTCGACGAGGAGTGGCGCTTTGGGAAGTGAGGTTAGGTGGCAGTTTGTGAGATGGCGATTGCGGTGGACGGCGGACAGAGGACGGTAGCTGCTCTATTCAAGTGTTGGAGACTTGCCCAGTACCCAAGTGTGTGAACCGAACCGATGGTATTGGTAAACTCCGTTTATATTTTATAAAGCTGTTGACGTACCTCTCCCAAGTCAAACTTCAGTTGATTTCAACTATGTATTATTCATCTTAATAGATACATATAAATCGAATTTATCATCCAAAAGGGACTATTATTCAGTTTTGATAAATGCAAGTGATGCACAACCAACAATGTTACCGCCAGCAATCACTCGGGTCAAGTTGATAACGACCGGGTCGGGCCCCCGACCCTTCTCCTCATATCCACAGAAGACACACGTGTCCTTCCTGGAGCCATTCTGCTATGCTCTTCTCCCACTCTCGTCCTTCAAAGTTCAAACCATTCTTCTCTGCAAACTTCCGATCTCAAATTTGCCGAGAAAATCCAGTTCTATTGCAGCTCATGTTATCGAAATCACCAAAATGACCTTATCGCTGTCTCTTATCCCACATCCCACATTTATCTCCACACAGGTACTCAAGTCCAAACATGGCCGTCAAGACCTCTCATCGCCCAACTTCCTCGTTCACCGACGGCTCATCTCCGTTTCTCTAGAAGGGAGAACCTACTCCGGCGCCGGAAAAGCCCGGGCCAAGATCAAAGAGCTCGTCCTGGGCAACCCGACTGTGGTCGTCGAGAAAGGTAAGTACAGTTACGACGTGGAAACCCTAATCAACAAGCTGAGTAGCCTCCCACCCCGTGGAAGCATCGCGCGTTGCCTGGACATCTTCAAAAACAGGCTCTCGCTAAACGACTTCGCTTTGGTGTTCAAGGAGTTTGCTCAACGTGGTGATTGGCAGAGGTCTCTCAGGCTCTTCAAGTACATGCAGCGACAGATATGGTGCAAACCCAACGAGCATATTTACACAATCATGATCAGTTTGTTAGGCCGCGAAGGCCTTCTCGAGAAGTGCTCCGAGATATTCGACGAAATGCCCACACATGGCGTGCCTCGAAGCGTCTTCTCTTACACTGCTCTCATCAACTCGTATGGTCGTCACGGTCACTACCAGATTTCTCTGGAGCTTCTAGAGAGAATGAAGAAAGAGAAGGTGTTGCCGAGTATATTGACTTATAATACCGTGATAAATTCATGTGCCAGAGGTGGTTTAGATTGGGAGGGTTTGTTGGGCTTATTCGCGGAAATGAGGCATGAAGGAATACAACCTGATATAGTAACTTATAACACACTGCTTAGTGCTTGTGCTGGCAGGGGATTAGGGGATGAGGCTGAGATGGTTTTTAGGACTATGAATGAAGGTGGGATATTGCCTGATATTAACAGTTATAGTTATCTTGTTGAGACTTTTGGGAAATTGAATAGGTTAGAGAAAATCAGTGTGTTACTCAAGGAAATGGAATCGAGTGGAAATTTACCTGAGATTTCCTCGTACAATGTGTTATTAGAGGCATATGCGAGATTGGGGAATATAAAGGAGGCAATGGGAGTGTTTAGACAGATGCAGGCTGCTGGGTGTGTGCCAAATGCGGCCACGTATAGTATGCTGTTGAATTTGTATGGGGGACATGGGAGGTATGATGATGTTCGGGAACTTTTCTTGGAGATGAAAGTGAGTAACACGGAGCCAGATGCTGCTACCTATAATATTCTTATCCAAGTATTTGGTGAAGGTGGGTACTTTAAGGAGGTGGTGACCTTATTCCATGATATGGTTGAGGAGAATGTGGAGCCAAATATGGGAACTTATGAGGGGTTGATCTTCTCTTGTGGGAAAGGAGGCCTTCACGAAGATGCTAGGAAGATTTTACTTCATATGAGTGAGAATGAGATAGTTCCTAGTTCAAAGGCATACACAGGCGTTATTGAAGCGTATGGACAGGCTGCATTGTATGAGGAGGCTCTTGTTATGTTGAATACCATGAATGAAATGGGAAGCATGCCTACAGTTGAGACTTACAATTCACTGATTTACATGTTTGCTAGAGGTGGGTTGTACCAGGAAATTGAAGCAGTATTGACAAAGATGAGTGAGTCTGGGATAACAAGAGACAGAGACTCCTTCAATGGTATGATTGAAGGTTATAAACAAACGGGCAAGTTCGAAGAAGCTATTAAGGCTTATGTTGAAATGGAGAAGGCAAGATTGAGTCCTGATGAACGTACCCTTGAAGCTGTTTTAAGTGTCTACTGTATTGCAGGTCTTGTTGAGGAGAGTGAGGAGCAGTTCCAGGAAATTAGAGCCTTGGGAATATTGCCAAGTGTTATGTGCTACTGTATGATGCTGGCTGTGTATGCAAAAAGTAACAGGTCCGTGCTGATGATTTTGTGTTGATCATTATGAACTTTTCTTTTTCATGATTATCCCTACGTTTACGTGACAAGCAGTTAAAGCGATCTATAAGCTAGCATTGTTTGTCCTTTATGAGTTCTTTGTGATGCAAACTGATGAAGCTACTTGCTATTATCTAGTAGTCAGCGTGTTTCACTCATCTGCTTCTGATATTCAATTTTCATTTACTTAGGACTTAATTTAAGTGCATCAACTTCTTTACAATATGTTCTGCTCCACTGTTGCTTAATATATTTGTGATGTATACTTTCAAGAATACGATTCAAATCATTGGTGTTCCAAGTTGTATGACATCAAGTAGATCTTTAAAATTGTTTTCTAAAATCACAGTGATTGGGATTCTGCTCTATCTTTAGGTTTTCAGTTTTGCCTCACTTGGGGCTTTTTTGTCAAAATCTAGGTTTCCATGTTTGTTATGCCTGTCCTAGCTGATATAGGACAAACCTATGGATAGAAATCAGCAGGACAATTAGGGAAGAAAAACCAGAATTCCAGAGTAGGGAGAAGAGGAAGAAAAGAAATAAGAAATAAGAGAGAAGAATTGAGAGGAAAGGTTTCAGTATTAATTATTCAATTGGTAAAATTGATTTAATGATGAAGCTTACCCTTCTTTTCACAGGACTAAAATTTCTAAAAACAACTGGGATAACACTAAAACAGAAATTTGTTCATTGCCATTTATTAGAGGCATGAATTTTCTGTACTATATATGTTTGTGACATGATGATGTGTGAAATAAAAGGAACCAGGTGAAAGTTATGTGATCATTATCACCTATATATGTGCATGTACTGGGATTTATGGTTTAGTGGTTTCTTAGTTGGAGGTGCTTGGGCCTAGAAGCATATATTTGAGAAATTTTGGCCATTAGAGTGTTGCTTAATGTTAGTGATACCAGATAACTGAAATGCTGATTGAGAAAAAGAATGGTTCAATCTTAGATGGTTTCAGTCTTACTAATGTTACTTAATGTAGTGATACCAGGTAGCTGAAATACTGATTGAGAACAGATGATTCAATCTTACTAATTGAAGATGCTTATCTCAATAGCTAAATCACCAGTGGCATGCACAAAATAAGTAAATTTCTTTCTATGATATTCGCCATTGGATTTCCTTCCAGTTTAAATTTAACATATCACAGCAATGGTCTTTTGGTCATCAGTGATCAGGTAATGCTGCATTTTCATTTGAAATTAGGACCTGATCTAGTTCCTAGGTACTATCTGAAAGACAGGTAGTGCACTGGACATAAGATGACACTCTATTAGTCCAGTGTGGGAGAAACTCAATTTCATGAAAAATAACCTTCAGTTTACTTGCCATTGAGGTGGCCTGTTGATGTCAAAAGGATATTAAATGTTGATCCCCGACGAGCGCAGTTTCTTATAACAGCATAGCCCCTGGCTTAGGTGACTACACAGAGGCCATGGAAGCTGGGTTCATGTGAGTGATGGTCTTGTGTTCTACATAAGCATGGAAAAGAATCATTGTCGCTTGCGTAATTTCGTAAAAGCATAACTTTTGTTTCTTGAGGGCAGATCTGTAGGTATTCTCCGAATTCAATATTAATTATTTTCTTTATTCACTAAACTATTTGGCCCAGAAATTCAATTGAATAATAACCTCTGACATAAGCACCCCATAATTGGTTGCAAGATTATTTGTTGTGAAGGCTGTTGCCTTGTCAGAATCTTTTTCTTTTATGTCTCTGTGTCTAGTAAAGAGACATACTGTGAACTACAAATATTATTAAACTTCTACCAAAAATCTATCAATTGAGAAGACTTCTAAATTTCCTAGTTGTTCTTTATTATTAATACTATTAAACTTCTATTTATTCTGTTATAGATATCATATAAATTAATTTAGGATAACTAGGAGATGTTACTAAGAGCCATCTCAATAGAAATAAAGTTCCATGATTCTAAACGTCTTTGTCGATGCTTTTTTTTCCATCTCCTACAGCTTAATTACTAGTCTATGCAATGCATGATAGTAAAACTAAGCTAAGCATGTTAGATGTTTATTTGACTTCTACAAATATTTAGATTACTTTGTGCCTTGTTTTACTAAGTGTGCTTTTTGGTGCCTGGTTCCTAAGGCTATCCACTGGAAAGTAAACTATATCTAGTTTATGAATATGGGGTTATGGGGATTTTCAGGTGTAAATTGCATAGTTAGAAGCCTAGATCATTATGCTGTTGGGTTATTTTGGTGCTTACCTAAGTGTTGCAATTATAGGCTTTCTCACAGAATGCTTGATGATCAGGTACTTCTTGATGCTTTCATAAAACAGCTGTTTCAAACTGAAACAAATCAACCATATGTTGGCTTGTTGAAGTGATGCATCATTAATCTATGGTCTAAATATCATTTAGTATTTTGCTCGACAAATTGGTATTTATCCACAATTTGATTTCCTTTGTTTCAGGTTGAATGATGCCTATGAGATACTCAATGAGATGCTCACTAATAGGACATCAAATGTTCATCAAGTGATTGGCCAAATGATCAAGGGAGATTATGATGATGAATCAAACTGGCAAATGGTTGAGTATGTATTTGACAAACTTAATTCTGAAGGTTGTGGATTGGGGGTCAGGTTTTATAACACACTTCTGGAAGCTCTCTGGTGGCTGGGTCAAAAAGAACGAGCTGCAAGAATTCTCAATGAAGCATCAAAAAGGGGGCTTTTTCCTGAACTTTTTCGTAAAAGCAAACTCGTGTGGTCTGTGGATGTGCATAGGTAACTGAGAATTACTTTTTGAATGCTTTTTAGTTACAATGACGTCTTGAATGTTTGATGTTGGAGTATTTTGCAGGATGTGGGAAGGCAGTGCCTATACAGCACTGTCTGTTTGGCTCAACGATATGCATGAGATGTTCTTGAATGGCAAGGATCTTCCTCAATTGGCAACTGTTGTTGTAGTGTAAGTCCACTCATGCTTTAGTTCACTGGAGAAATATATGTTGAAGGACTTGTGGGAGCTTTTCCTGTCATTTTGCTCTGTCTGTGGCCATTTCAGCTACTTACCCTAGTTCTTTGACTGCTTATATTAACTGATTTCTTTTATACTGTTTGGTTTCATATGATTGCTCAAACCAAGCTTCTCCTGTCATTTTTCTTGTTGCTCAATGCAGGGCTAACTTCGCTTTTGTTGTTACTGTCAAGCATCTTTGTCAAATTTCCAAAATTTGTTGAATTTCTCTTATTCCATCAGTCTGTCTATCATATGGGTGTTGAATTGTGACATAATCATGTATAAATTAAGCTGCATGCACAAGTTGCATTTTATTTCCTATTGTGTGAGTTTCTGTTGAATTGTGGCGCTAGTGTTCTTTTGGTTAGACTTTCTGAAAACTTACCGAGGGTCTTATGTCTCCAGCTGCTTCAGATATGATAATAAATCTTCCTACCTGGTCAATTCAATGTTCTCTTTTGTTTATAATTATATATTTCAAAGGCTCGTCAGCATGAGGGCTACTTTATAGACATGACTATGCTGACTTATCTTCAGGTTACATAAATAATAGAAATACATGCTTACTCCCACTAATTCCAAACCTTGTGGTTTCAAGTTCGTAACATTGAAAAATTCTGAAGTAAGATGGAGCATGACATAAGTAGTTGACGTGTGCAAATGCATCAATGGTGAATTTTACATGAAGTTCAAGTAAATCAAGGTCCCTGTCTGGGGATATCAATTGCTCTTTGATAGGTTGGAACAGTGGCATTCAAACTGGATTTGTTGTTTGATCATACTTGATTGGTAAAAGGAGTTATTCTGTGCTTGTCTAGCTATAGATGTAGAGATCATAGTGAATAACGAGAGCACTAGGACTCAAAGCTGAGTTATGGTTTTACACATATCGTATTCTGTAGCTCTGTTGGCACTTTGCTGTAGTTGATTCTCTGACTAATATTGCATATTTTGTTTCCCTAGGAGGGGAAAGCTGGAGAAAAGTTCAACCCAAGACATTCCCCTTGTGAAGGCTGTGTACTCATTCCTTCAAGATAATGTATCGCCATTGTTTTCTTTCCCAGGGTGGAATAAAGGGCGAATTTCCTGCCAAAGATCCCAGCTCAAGCGGATTTTGTCTGGATCAGAATCAGTTTCAGATGGGATTGAAAAGAATACAATTATATGTTTAAGTAACTCCCAAATATCTTTACCTGGAATGAGAACATCAAGCAGTGATGCTAGGAGTACCCACCAAAATGATGGCAATTTTGAAGCAAGAACAGGAAATAGATCACAGCTGATCCCAAGCACGGTCTAAGTTGATATTAGAAATTGATTAATGAGTTTCTTGAGCTTGTAAAGTCTTACATCTCCCTATTCTTAATAAGAGAGGTGTATGCTTGATATCTTTTGCCATACCTTTCAATGTCTCTCCCAAATGGGACAATGGACGATGTGGTATTGGCAAATGGGTATTAGCTCGCCTTGGTGCAGGAATGAACCAAAGGATGTGATACAATGCCTGGTAAGTTATCATTTGCTGCTTCTGTTGTGGTTTGACTTGAAATTCCTTCATCCACAGGCACATTTCAGAAAATGAGGATTTGTGGCTGTAGATCCGTCTCTCTCTACTTGTAAGTGGATTTCTTCCCACCACAATGCTCTTGATTGCATGCTATATCTTGGCAACTTTCAAGTAGACTGACTAATGATCCCAGTTTTATTTTTAGGTGTTAGATTGTAAGCTTAAATGTGCATCAATTGATTAAGATTCTACTAACTTACAAACTTTCTTGTAGTGGAAGAGGCAAACAGAGACGAAGGACTGCAATGGGCTGTCGCGGGGTCAGTATAACTTTAACCTCATTAATGTGTCTTCTCGTTAGTGGATTATTGACTAGTCATCACTTTTAACGTGAACCAAGTGATTACATATACAAAAGCCATTGGTGTTGTAGTATTTCAGTTAATTGCAATTCTAGGAGAAGCATTATTTAACTTGACTTGGGAGGGGGCTTCCACTGGTAGGTTCCCTCCACCTCAGACCCCAGAAGGAAAAGGAAAAGGAAAAACAAAGCAATATTGAGATCCACACGTTCCACAATATTTTCAACTGAAATCTTTATAAAGCTGATCACGAGA
>JANIMX020000236.1:4084105-4096067 GCA_024582655.2 Erythroxylum kunthianum | reverse complement strand
TGACTTTGTGAAAGATATCACAAATATTTGCTCTTTTATCCAAAAAGGTCATTAACATTAATACAGAAGATTGTGGCGTCATTGAAGTGTGAATAGGTCTAAAGATGGTCCTTTAAATACATTTCTACTAGATGAATCAATTATCTGCAGCAGCATGTTGCTTTCAACTTTTTATTCACGAGAGTAAGAATTATCAAAGAATCAGATTTCTTTAAAGAGCTCATAAGGAGAAAAACATATTTTACTTTGACGTAAACATTTATGTTTCCCATTTTCAATATCTTCTTAACACTACAAATATGAGGCATGTAGCAAATAGACAATCCATATACCTCAGGTAAAACAGCAAGTACCTCCAAGAATCCTGGTACATACTCTGGATGAGAATTCATGCCACCATCCCCCCAATCTTCTGGCGGAACTTGTACAGCCAAGGCAGCCATAGCTATGCTAATCTGTAGGTCAAAAATCAAATGCCGTACCATCTAGGCAACAAAGGTCTGGTTTAAAAACAATATGGTGACAGTCACACAAGCTATTGAAATGACTGCAAAAAATTTCAACTATACCTGAGTTCTTACTTTGGGTGGCCCCCTATGGAACTTTTTCAATAAGGTCTGCAGTCAAATTCTATAAACATCATAAGACTGCAAGAAATTACATTATGCAGAAATCATAACAACTCCTCTAGTTCGTGAAGAATCAATTAAATAAATTATGTAAAATCAGGCCAATATATAATCTCATTCACAACCAAAATAACTCATTAAAATCCTATGCAGTAGTCATAAAATCAATAAAAAAGTATATAATGAGTTATCAAGGAAAAAATTAATTCAATATCCTCACCTTTTCATCAGCTAAACAAATTTATCCAAGCTGATGCCCATGGAAATGCAATCACTAATTCACCATTTGAAAATCTAATAGATCTAAATATCTCTGAGATACATTAGCTTCTTTGAAGTTGTATGAGTCACTTGATATTACATCCCTCTTGAGACCCATCCTTAATCAACAAAATTATTGTACAGGACTAACATGGACACTGAAAAGGCGTGAATGAAAAGATAACTGTTCCTTTAAAGGGACAAGCATAGCGCATCACCCACTCAGCAGCAGTTAATATCCAAACAGTTTTGCTAATACATTAAGTAAACCAACAACAACAGGCAGCATTGAGAATGGAATGGTCAGAAATCTCCAATGAAAATGTCGTCCCAGCAAGTTAGATAACAATAACTACTACCACAGTATTCAGATCAAATGAATGCACAAATGACATCCAAAAATGGCTGAAATTCTACTAACAGAAAGAAACGTTCATTCTTTCAGCTAATAGTCGCATACTGATTCAAAAGAGTCATTACTTGGTAAAGAGGTAAAATTATGCATGCACAACATTAGTAAAAACATTAAGTATCAAAAAACAAAAAACCAAGCTTTCTCAATACTTAGAAGAGCGCACAAGATCTCATATTCAAGGAAGTCCGCAATGGTCGAAAGGCTTAAGAAGGTAGCTCTTCAAAATCACGCTATACCTAAGATTGGATCCAACATGGGAAAAATGATAAAATCGTTGACATATTAAAAACTTTTTAAAAGCAAGGAGAACAAGAACGAGAAAGAGAGAGAGAGATAAAAAAGAAGAAGAAACCTCAAGCATCCAAAACAATGTAGTATTTGACACTTATCAACATGTTCAAATATGTTGGCATTAAAAATTCAAAATTCTCACAGAATATTTAACATAACTTTGAATATACCTTGCTTCTAAGTGTTTGAGAACAAAAGATTAAAGTTTCCAAGTTGCTAGAGGCATCATGAAGTAGATTCTCAGCTACCTGAAATCCCAGGAAAAAAGATCATATCAACATTAGTAAAATTAAATGAACACGAATAAATATATATGGACAGCAGGGACCAAATTAATAAAGCTGTCATCAACAAGCATCTTGCAGTAGAGTGGTCCAACTTGTAGAAGCACAAAAAACATTCAACAAATGATACTTGCAAAATCATCAGGAGAATAGGTTAAAGCAGTGACAAATTTTTTAAGAAATGAAAAAAAAGGAAATACTGTCACAATATCGAGTTGAGGGTCTACACATATTGCACACTGCAGATAAAGTTAGGATTAGATTCAACAAGGGATTATCAGGAAGTAGGTCTACATCAGAAAATAACTTGTAATATCAGCAGCTTTCCTCACAATCTAAATTGAACTTTCCCGCAATTTCAAGTTAAAGAGATGTATCTATACATTTTTTGCAGTCCCAGGTAGAAGATATCTAACCCCAATAGTCATAAACAATCTCATGTAGCAAAAAAATAAACTAAAACTTGTAGAATTAAACAAAAATCAGATAAATTCATCAAGTTATAGGGAAAATGTCAGTGCAATGGCAATGGACATTCAACATTCAAGTAAACATTCAACTTTGGAAATACACAACTGATGTGCAAGGAGGAACATAAGAAGCAAATATGTGCGGGCACACACACGCGCGCGCGCGAGAACAACTACTGCAAGTTCAAACAAAACCCTAACGCAATAACTGCCTCCATCAATGTGACTGAACATTAATCACCCTCACACTGAAATTTCAAAGAAATTCAACCTAGCGCATTCAAATTCTTTACCCAAACTAGAACTGAACGAAATTTTCTTTAAAAGGAACTAGAGATGAATCAACCAGAAAGTTCAATCACGCAAAACCAAACAAGTGGACCAAAGTAATTACTTAGCTCACCAATCAATAAATCACTAGAAACAGAATCTTACAATACCTGCCAAGCATCAAGTGTCCGTTGAAAACCTTGAAGCCAGCGATCGGCCTCCATTCGTACGGCGTCATCGGGATGATGATACAGTGCGTTTAGGGCTTCTTTCACCGAATTCTGGAGCTCCATAGCTCCGATTTCAACAAACCGAACCGATCGCGATAAGAGAAGAGAGATGAAAACAAACTCACAAAAAGATTTAACTCTGACGCTTACTATATCGATTTGATTTTAGGCCTTTATTTATTTAGGGCAATACCCTTCCATGTTACCGTTAATTCAAAATTTGTTTGAATTTAAAACATTAAATAAATACTAAAACATTAAACAAATTAGTATTAATGTGTCAAATTAATGATATTTTATAATCAATTTGATTACAATCTTTGCCCTTTAACGTTAATGCTAAAAGAAGCACTAATCAATTTTCCACATATAATTCTTGAAATAAAAGTGTTGAATTTTTAATTTTTTTAAGATTTATAAGAATTGCTCACTCATGATATATTTAAAAAATTTATATTCTAAAATTAAATACTACTTAATTTCTTAATATCAATTAATAATGAATAAATATTATTTAAATATTTAATTTTAATTTATTACAAATATATTTCACAATTACTTGCTATTATTAACTTTATTGATATATATTTATATAAAAATGAAATTCATAAAATGTAAAATTGTTCTTAATATTAATGAATGAGATGTTAATTAATTATTTTATTCATATTTTTAATTAAATATATAATAATTTATTTATAAAAAATTCATATGTACATTACGAGTAAATAAACTTAACCTATATTATGTTATACGTCTTGTTAAAAATCAGTGCATCTTATTTGAAGAATTTGTTATATATGTTTATTAAATAAAATAATTTAGTTTCTTATTTTTTTAGACTTAGTCAACTTAAAAAAGAATAGTAGTGAAATCAGGTTTGACTTGTTTCGAGTGGTAGTAGATTTATCATAAATGTTAGTTAGTAGAATTATGTCTCTTTTGGATGGCGCACTTACCTGACTCTCTCTCCTCACCATGGCGAACCCAGTTCGTCTAGACTCTCCTCCGCCGTCTACTCTTCATCTTTTGCTTCACTTTGCCTTTGAGTCCTTTATTTTCCCACCACCACCCATGGCACTCGCACAATCCAATTCTTCCCCTGCCCTAATTGATTTCCCTCCACTGCCATCAGCCCCCTCCACCGTTGTCCTCCCTCACATCTCTCCACATTCAGCACCTCCTCCCTCCCCAATAAACCCACAATTTCCTCCGCAACGGAGATGGAAATAATTAGTTGGCGATGCTCCTAAGATTAAGCTGGATTTTGTAGCCCCGAAAGAAATTGAAGGTATGCGGATTGTCTGCCCAGAAATTGAAACCCTCGAAGAGGGTGCCAGAGGTTGGGAAGCCACGCTAGTCGGCTTCTTCTACGACAGGCGACCCCGCTTTCCGTTGATTCAGAACTGGGCACAGAAAATTTGGAAGGGACGGGGTCTTGCGGATGTTCTGCTCACGGAGGATAACTTGATACTATTCTCCTTCTCTTCACCAACTGAAGCTTCCAAGATACTTGCTGAAGGACCTTGGCATTTTGGGCATATTCCCCTGTTTCTCCAATCCTGGAAGCCTGGACTGTTATTGGATAGGATCCACTCCAAGCACATCCCCCTTTGGGTTAACCTCCACAACATCCCGCTTGAATACTGGTCCACCCAGGGGCTTAACTCTCTGGCCAGCTACATCGGCAGACCATTATGTATGGATGAACACACAACCAAGAAGCGTCGGGTGGGCTATGCTCGGCTATGTGTCAGTGTGGATACGTCAGAGGGACTGCCGGATTCCATCCCAATCATGCGATTAGGGGAAGGTAAGACCTTGTGGGAAGACCATGTTAATGTCTCGTATAACTGGCGACCCCCGAGCAGTAACAACCCGAAGAAGTACTGGCAGCCAACCGGTAGAACTTTTTTAACTGGTGGATATGAGGAACTCATGGCGGTCGATAGTGATAATCCGCCACATCGTCAGGAGGATTTTGTTCCTGCGGTGACAGTGGAGGCGGTGGGTTTGATTTCTGAAACTGTTATTCCTGAATCCAAGGGTAAGGATGTCTTGCCTCCTGCTACTAGGGATGAGGCTAACACAACATCACCGAATGAAGCGAACAACAATGCGATGGACTCCTCCAGCCCCCATAGTACTTCCATTGCTACCAGAGTGGAGTCCCTAATTTCAAAGCAAGGTATTGCAGTGAGTCTGCACTCACCTCCAAGGCAGTCGACGACTAATGTAATGGCGACCAGCGTGGCTTCAAGCTCCACTGCCCATTCTGCCTCTACTACTCACAGTAAGGAGTCTCATAACGAAGCTCAGTCCGCTTCTGTGGACAGGTGGCGATCTCGGCGTGGTAAGGGGAACCTATCCCTCATCCATCAACATTAATGTCTATTATCGTTTGGAATGTGAGAGGCCTTAACCGGCCATCTAAGCAGATAGCTTTGAAGGATTTTGTATCTAGGGAGAAGCCCTTAATTGTTGGTTTGCTAGAAACTCGAATAATGGAGAAGAACCTTGGGAAGTTTTTGTCCTTTGGCCCTCAATGGGCTTATGTCTCCAACCATGATTGTCACAGGCTAGGTAGAATTATTGTCTGCTATAATCGCGATGAAGCACATCTGGAACTCCTTGCTTCCTCTAATCAGGCAATGCATACCAAGATTCAGTTTAGATGTCATCCTAATTCGGATATTATCATCATCTTCGTTTATGCAAGTAATATGGGATTTTGTCGATCTGTCCTTTGGAACGCTTTAGAGAATTACAGTAGAGGGATCTCCTTACCCTGGCTAATATCTGGTGATTTCAACACTACTCTATTCTATTCGGAAGCCCAAGGTAATACCTGCCTCAGGAATCATTCTCAAGATTTATTGGCATGTGTTGAGAGAATTGGGATAACTGACTTGAAGTATGTGGGAAACTTGTATACTTGGTCGAATAAACAGTCTCAACCATGGTTTATCAGGAAGAAGCTTGACCGAGCCATGGTGAATCCCTTGTGGCTGAGGCGATTCCCGAACAGTTTAGTCAACTTTTCAGAGCCTCTTTTCTTGGATCACTCACCCATCATTACTCACAATTTATTTCAAGAGGTGAAGAGGAAAGGAATCTTTCGTTTCAATAATTATCTAGCTTCTGACCCAAGATTCTTGGATGTATGTCGAGATGGAATTCTTGAAAATGTCAGGGGTACTCAGCAGTTCATTTGTGTTCAACAGCTCAAATCCATTAAAGGACAGCTTCAACAACTTAACTTGAGAAAAGGAACTACTTCTGAAATGCTCTCCAACTCCAGGATCGAGCTATCGACCTTACAGACTCTAGCTAACCTACATCCAGATGATGAGCAGATTCGAAAAGAGGAGAAGGCATTGGCTGTGAAATATCTGTTTGCTGCCGACAATCACTACTTGTTTATGAAACAGAAATCCAGAGCTCAATAACTGCAAGATGGGGATAGATGTTCTAAGTTTTTCTTTAATACAACCCTGGCTAGGAGAAACCTGAACCGCATCAATAGTATTATGACGAGTGAGGGGGTGAGACTTATGGCGGATGATCAAATTCAACAAGAGGCCTTTCATTATTACTCTACCCTATTCAGCCCCATGGGTAGTCATACAGAGACTATTGATTTGTCGGAGCTTTCTCTTCCTGGACTTTCCCCAAACCAGATAGCAGCACTTATCAAACCCATAACAGACCAGGAGATTGAGGATGTGGTCTTTCATATGGATGGTATGAAGGCACCGGGACCGAATGGTCTGAATGGTTTCTTTTATCAGAAATCTTGGCAACACACGGGCCCATTTGTGAAGACAGCTGTGTTAGAATTCTTTGCTAATTCTTCCTTGCTTAAGGAAATCAACCGAACCTTTCTCTGTCTGATTCCCAAAGTTTCCAACCCTCTCGGATTCCAGGACTATAGGCCTATTTCTTGTACTAACTTTTTGTACAAGATTATCTCCAAAATATTGGCCAATAGGTTAAAGATAGCTCTAACCACTTTGATAAGTGACAACCAAGGTGCCTTTATTTCAGGAAGGCAAATTGGTGATAATATTCTGCTTGCTCATGAACTATTGAGAGGCTATGCCCGATCTCAGTCCCCTTCTAACTGTACTATTAAGATTGATCTTCATAAGGCATTTGATAGCCTGGACTGGTCCTTTATTTGGACCACGATGGAAGCATTTAGGTTCCCTGGTATCTTCATAGGATGGCTTAAGGAATGCATATCCACTGCTTCTTTCTCGGTCCTCGTCAATGGCTCACCTTCTGGGTTTTTCAAGGCGTAACAAGGTATCCGACAAGGTGATCCTATCTCGCCTTATCTATTCATATTATGCATGGAAGTGTTGAATGGTTTGATAAGTCATGCAGTGGCGGAATCCAACTCTTTTCGCTTTCACTCTAAGTGCAAAAAGCTTAAGCTTACTAATTTATCCTTTGCGGATGATTTGCTGCTTTTTTGTCATGCTGATCCTGATTCCATTTCTACTCTCATGCGAGCCATGAATCGGTTCTCTGGTATGGCGCGACTTAGGATCAATACACATAAAAGCTTTTTCACTCTCTCCAAGGGAGCCATTGCTCTTCAGCCCCTCATTAGTTCTATCACGGGTATGATCCATCATGACCCTCCTCTTCTTTACTTGGGTCTTCCCATTTCTACTAGAAGACTCACCTTCCAGGAGTGCACTCCACTAATTGACAAGATCCAAAAGAGAGTAAGTTCATGGACCAATCGGTTTCTCTCTTATGGCGGTAAACTTCAATTGATAAAATCTGTGTTAAACTCCCTTCATACCTATTGGAGCTCTCATATTTTTCTGGCTAAGGGTGTGATCAAAACTATTGAACGGATTCTGAGGAATTTCCTTTGGAACCACACAGATGGTAGTAAAGGAATGCCCAAGGTAAAATGGAAGGACATATGTTGTCCTAAAGAGGAGGGTGGACTGAATATTGCCTCTATTATGATTACTAATCAATCATTAGTGTTGAGACGTTTATGGTGGCTGGCGGAGGGTACGGATACTTTTTGGGTTCGATGGGTTCATACTTACTTTCTGAAGAGGAAGCGTATCTGGCACATAAATATGAATGGTAATTTCTCCTACTTCATCAACCAATTATTACTACTTAGGGATAAAATATCTGCGGAGATTACAGTAAAGGTGGGTGATGGCTGAACCACATCGCTATGGTTTGATAATTGGTCTGGTTTTGGTACACTCATAAACATGCAGCTCAACCCACCTCTCCCCTATCCTCTCCACACTACTATGCAGAGCTTCGTCAGTGGTCACTCATGGAACCTCCCTAGCCTTTTACTTCATCTACTACCTAATTATGCCCCGAACGAAAATGCTTCAGATGTAATCCTCTGGAGAAACATCCCGGTGTCTAGCTTATCCAGCAAGGCCATGCGCGAACTTTTGCGTGCACATAACCCTCCAGTCTTCTGGGCTAATATTACCTGGAACAAGGTGCTACCTCCTAGGATATCTTTCCTTATGTGGCTAGCTAGCAGGAACATGCTTAATACTGCTGACTGTATTGGCTTCCTTACAATCGATAAGATGTGTTGCTTTTGTCTTACTCATGTGGAGGATAGGGATCATATATTTTTTACCTGTACCTATGCTGGCCTATTATGGAACTTAGTGAAAAAAGAATATTCCTTTGGCCAAGATTTGTTTGAACAGAGCTTTCAGGCTATCATTCATTGGATATCTTCTGCGCAAGTTTCTCCAATTAGACGACAGATCATTATTGTCTCATTCTGCCTCTCAGTGCAACATATATGGAAGGAGAGGAATTCTCGGAGATTCCAAGGATCACATAGAGATGTGGCTGCGGTATGGGGCAACACCAAGGCCTCCATCTAGGAGTTGTTAATCCATCACAAGCTGCTTCTTTAATTGCTAGATTTTGTTCTACCTTTCTGATGTAATTCAGTCGTTTTGTTGTTTGTTTGCTTATGGCTATGCCCTTTGTACCTTCGTATTTTTTCATTTATAAAGCATATTTCTTTACTAAAAAAAATTATGCTTATAAATATGCTTTGTTTCACATGTATTTTGTGAATTTAAGTGTTATAAGCAATAAAGAATATTTTCTTCAATTTTCAATCAACTTTATTGTTTCGTTGATTTGTTTCTCTTAAGCAATTCTTTTTTTAATGGCATTTTGGTTAAAGCACTTATATATATAGGTCTTTTCTTCTTGTCTAGCAAGTTTATCTTGTTGAAAGGGATTGAAATTGTAGAAAATATGGAGCTAGCGAATAAGAGTAACAGTTCAAATACTCGGTATGATGTTGAGAAGCCTGTAGGAACAAAATATAAGTACTGGAGAATGTGCGTAGAGGCTTATCTTCAAGGTCAAGACTTGTGGGAACTAGTTATTAGTGTTGATGTAGAAATTCCTACAGGCACTCCAGAAAAATGTTGAGTTACACGGAAACGAAAGATCAAGTGCAATAAAGTTGTCATTACTTTAGGACTTCAATTGGCAAGGAGTTTATTGACCATGTTCGATTTATTTCGAGTGGTAGTAGATTTATATCTGGGCACTAAATGTGCCTTTTCTATTGTTTTTGTTTCCATTTCTTAGTAGCTAATCCGATAGGTCGAACTAGTGATAGGAAACAAGAGAAATATACAAGTCCTTTTATAACTTTCTCACCTTTATCCAGAAAGTTCCCAAGCTCCTAGCTAAAAGTATCCCCCTCTGTTGTATCATTTCCTCCTGTATATATTAACTTTTATCTTCTCTCCATTTTTCACTCCTCTAACCAACCAAATCATTATTATTCTTGTAAGTAACTTCTTTGTTATTGTGTCAGTTGTCCCTTCCCCTTTCTAGAATATGCTTTCCATATTTTTTATTCATTGGACAATTCACCTATGCATTGGTTGTTAATGCTACCACGATTTATATCAGAGAACCTAGTTCATAACTATACCATGGTTTCAAGGGGTTGGAAATTTTGTATGTTATAAAAGTAGCACATTTAATTGGATGCTAAAAGGTTTTGATATTTAGGACGGCAAGTAGAGGCTCGCCTCTCCCTAGTACTTTTATTTCTAGAGTCATCAACTTTAAGCACAATAACAGGAGCAAATGGGCTATACTGGTAATTGCCTATGTCCATTGCTTTTATTTGGCTTTGCGTCTTTTGATTCAGGTTCTTGAACACTTTCAATTGAAGATTCAAGTTTGTTTCATTTGAAACAAATATTTCACTAAATTATTAAACTTCTTGATTCGCACCTGACTCCAGGTTTCCTAGTATCTGAAGTTTAGGTCTGCACAACACAAAATAACTCTCTCAGAACTTGAACTTGAATACTGCACATTGCTTAAGAGATAAAATGTAATGACCTAAACCCTACCCTAGTGGAAATTGTGTACTTATGTGTAAAAATAATTACCTGAGTGAGTGCAAAATAATTTTTGGGCTTTTCGCAAATTGACAAGGAAAATAATTTGGAAATTGAGCTTGGCAAGATCCAACAAGAAGGACTCAATATACATGTATAAAATACCATACATGTATTTACTGTTTAAGACTCAATAGGATTGTGACATGTGGCATGGGTTAGAGATTGAAATACCTAAAATCATATGTTCTTCTCATTTGTTTTAGCTACCGAGTGAGAAAAGAAAGAAGAATAATTTGTGAGTTTTATGGTAGAAGAATCGGTGGAAGTGAAAAAGGTAAGAGGTTTGTGTTGTGATGGATAATGATGAATTTCTGCCATTTTTGTTGTTGGGTGATTTTCGGTGATGGTGATTTTTGGTGATGGTTTTTGTAGAAAGAGAGAGGAAGATCACGTTTAAGGAACTATTGGAGTGAAGATAAAGCTTGGAAATAAGGTATGGAAAGTCTTCTGTGTATAGATTGTATGGATAGTAAGGAAAGTCTTACTATGTTTTGTGTTGTCTGTGTTCGACATTTCTGTTTGATACTTGTTAAACCAGAGAAGTAAGTTTGTTCTATTGATTTTGTGTATTGTTGCCGAGAGATTGTGAGTGTTTGGAATGTATGAAAGTTGATTTGTGTATTGATATTTAATTGTGTTGTGTTTGAGTAAAAGAATCTGGAAATTTTGATTTGGAGAAGACGAACTGTGTTTGTCTGTGGAGGTGTTCCACGATCGTGAGAATTGAATTCTGCCTCCCCACGTTCGTGGAAAGAGAAGCCACGTGGAGTGAGAAGACACAATCGTGGACTCAGAAGACACGATCATGGGAAGTTTTCCACAATCGTGGACTCAGAAGACACGATCCTGGGAAGTTTTCCAGGATTGTGGACTCATAAGACAAGATCGTGGGAAGTTTCCACGATCGTGGTATCGTTAGACGTGAAGACACGATCGTTCACTTGTAGCCACGATCATGACAACGAAGAACACGATGGTGGCAGTGAAGTCACGATCGTGACAATGAAGAGCACGATCATGACACAGAAGCCACGATCGTGAGAGTGAATCACGATTGTGGACTTGCTTTATTGTTTTTATAAATTTTAAAATTGAGAGTTTTGACCTCCTTTGGTATTTTTGTTATATTTTTAGCTAGGGTTATCCAAATCAGATAATTCCAATTTTGTCAGAATTCAGACTCATAGGAATTGATTTTTCCATTAAGGAAATTATGTGCAAGTCCGTCTCGGGTCTATTTAGGACTTTGTGAAATTGGGCAATTTTTCCAATTTCTTTGCAACTGTAGATTAGTACATGCATTGGTACCGGGTGACCAATGTCATAATTTTCCTCAGATGTGTTATGTAATTTCTGAAATTTGTGTTAATATGAATTGCGATTTTCACCTGGCGAGTTTGATTAAGGGCAAATAGGCATGCCTAGAAGGGTCTGTAGCTACTTATCTGTTAGAGACCGAAAGTCTCATATCTGTCCAACCAGAGGCGATGCCTCCTTATTTGGTGATCGTGGGTCCTAGTATCTGTTATCTGTTATACGTTACCCGTGTCTGTTTAGACAGTGCAGGCTATGAGTTTTCTAAAAAATTTTAACTGTGTTGTGCATAAAATTGTTTAAATTACGCAATCATTTTCTGTAAATTACATGTGACG
>JANIMX020000236.1:3816864-3829628 GCA_024582655.2 Erythroxylum kunthianum | reverse complement strand
ATCTTCACCATTTTCTTCATCCCATTGGTATTCCTCATCCCCTTCTGAGCTACTAGATAACTTCCTTTGTCTACGTTTCCTCGTATATTCCTCATCATATACGGCCTCTCCAACTATGTCATCATCAC
Source organism: Erythroxylum kunthianum (assembly GCA_024582655.2). NCBI lineage: Eukaryota > Viridiplantae > Streptophyta > Magnoliopsida > Malpighiales > Erythroxylaceae > Erythroxylum > Erythroxylum kunthianum. The sequence goes on along the minus strand of JANIMX020000236.1, from coordinate 3,829,500 downwards.
TGTAAAAATCTGCATCATTATCTGAAACTGCTTCAACATACTCTTTTGCTGAGTATCGTTGTGGCCTCTGTCTTCGCCTGTTACTGCAAACCATTGCAGAATATGAGATTGAAGAGCTTAGGGGCAATACAAGAAGCTGGAAATAGGAGATTGTTCTTACCTTCTGTCCAATGGATCAAGCCTATGGTCTTCACCAAGGTCATGGTATTCAGGTGAATAGGGTGATGTCATGCTAAAAGTGCCATGTGGGGAAGTATGTGAAGGACCACTCCATCTACCATTTGTTAAAGCTTCAGGTCTGGCAAATCCATCTCTTCTTCGAGTAGGCTCTGGTGATGGTGGCTTTTGCCTGGAGACAAATTCTAGAAACATAAGTATTAATTTTAGATTGTACGACTGAATGTAGGTATACACAAAGTCCTATGAGAAATAAGCTATGCAAAAACTGCGTGAAGAATGTGTCATAAACTTCATACTTGGTTATTTTGATAGCCTCACTGATTGACCGATCATAATCATCTGCAAAATAATTAGAGATATGAATCAGACCTCAAAACACATGGTGTCAGAACTGTCACTACTTACTACTAATATGTTAGCTTTTTATAGTATGAGGAAAATGGCAGCAGTAGATAAATCCCCGCCAAGGGCAATAAATTAGCATAAACTGTTTTGTCTTTTCTTTTCTTTCTTTTTTTGGTTTAATAGGTCTCTTTAGTACTCTTACCAAAAGTGTAAGTAACAGGTTTCCTGTCACGAAGGGAGCGACCTGTTGCTAGCCCATCCATGTTCAGGAAGTTATCAAGAAGCAGAGCCTGCCTGTGTTGTTTTTTCAACAACTTCTCTTTCCTCTGAGCAAAAACAGAAGCAGGGAACTATATAATTGATCAACGAAAGCAAAAAGACTGGAAAGCAGATGAAATTAGGAACAGCAACATGAGTAAAACGACACACCTGATTCTTTCCTGAGCATTGATATGATTAAATATACAAGTTCTCACACAAGCAATTATGAATTACCTTATGAACCTTCGCAATCTCTGGGAGCATGTCATTCTTCAGCTTCTTTCCTAACGAAGCCTCTGTTCTGTTTCTACTTCCAAAAAGCTTCTCCTGCAGCAAAATTGAGAAGGTAAATTGAGGAAAATTCCAAACAAGAACGAACCCAGTTGCAATTTGCAACTCCAATGTATCTTGGGACAATAGAGAGCAAGGACCAGTTTCTTTGCACCACCAGAAAGGCAGACAAAAAGTCCTTTCAACAGGAGCACATTTTCCAAAATGAATGGTTAGTTGTCTACACTGTGCACAACTGGTTATACAACTGGAAGGAATGAATCTGCTGCAACATGGTTATACCCTATGAACAGGATTCCAAAGACCATATAAAAACCTCTGGAAGCAGGCCTTACTGCTTTAAGATTAATGTAGAATAATGAATTCTTAATTGGAAGCATTACCCAATAGTTTTGAAAAGGTGGAACTTTTCAATTTCTGCTAGTCGATGCTTGGAAGAGAAAACAATATCTTTCTATCCAAAGTTCCATTTACATCTTTTTATCAGAAATCCAGTTACGAAACAGGACTAGCCAATAAGATAGAGAAATCATACCAAGAAAATTCTACGATTAAACACAACAACAACAACAACCCAGTAAAAATCCCGCTGGCACATGGGGTCTTGGGAGGTCCAGTAGTATGTAGCTTTACCCCTAACTAGTAAAGAGCCCAAGAAAATTCTATGATTACTGCTCAAAAATGGATCAGGTTTTGACCCATACAAGGTAATACTCACTGGAATCCTATAGGCAATCCTTGTATGGAAAACACAAATATGAGTGTTGGAAAAGTGAACTGGACTACACATAAGCAAGTAAAAACCATGAATGAAATATTAACCATATACAGTTAATAACGTGCAAAGACGGACTGGTCAACTAAACGACTCACAGAAACATCTTGAAATTCTTCCAAATTTGTTGCTACTGTTTCCCAAAGGTATGTTGTACTAGGAAGGACCTGGGAACCTTTTGTCTTTGCTTTCTTCACCTCAACTTTTCGTATTTCTCGATACAGACGATGACCAATCATTGGATCGTCTTCATACCTAAACCAGTAACAGAAGCATAAATAACAAACCTATAAGATACCATAGAATTGCATCAAATAGAAACTGTTGTTCTAGACAGCAATAAGTCTTTAAAAATTATGTTCCAAGATAACAGAAACACATATCGCTTTATAAATCAGATGTACAGTACCAGTAGTTAATTCCTTGGGAATCACCCCCAACACGTTCTTTACGAAACATTGAGAGTTGAATTCCATGTTTAACGGAGTTATCCATATAATTCTTGATATCTTCTTGCTGCAAAAGATTGTTCAGATTCAATGACTTAGATCTAACAATAAAAAGAAGCTATTAAAAAGTAATTGCAATTGATCAAGTTTGAAAAACTAGAAATACATTCTTGAGTTGCTCCAGAACTCAAAAAGAGATGGGATTGCACATGATATTTGTTATATGGATTTATTTGCACACATTAGAAAAAGCCCTGGTCTACTTTCAATTAGTAGAGCAGGAAAGAATATTACTGAAAGAATAAGCAACCAAATCAGAATTACAAAGACATTTAACTCTGAAAGAATAGGCATAACAAAAGCTTTTAAGTGTGAAGAATACAGCACCATTGTATGGCAAATAACCCAGTAAAACCCTGGGAAACATTGCAGAACACATCCAAAGCACCCAGTTTATTTTACAGTAAAAGCTTAGTGGAAAGGATGACTACTAGAACAGATCAAAACATATGCCCAGTGCATGTCATGACAACCATCAATGACAATCTAAAAAAAGATTACCCAGCCCTAAACAAAAACTCTTGCTGAAAGGTAAGAATAAACCTCTTTTCAACCATTAGAGAAAACCTAACCTCCCCCTACTATACAGCCCCAGTTCAGAGAAAGATGACTCCATAATCTGGACCAGTCTTGCCCGGAAATGTTCTTAGCCCCTAAACAAATAGTCATGTGGCACAAACTGGTTTGGTTTCCTAACAATTTTCCTAAGGCTTCCTTCACCCTGTGGTTGGCCATTAGACAGAGATAGAATACCAAGGATAGACTCAAATTCACATTCTCAGGCCCATCAACCTGCTCCTTGTGCACTTCAGACAACGGAAACATTAACCACTTATGGGTCTGTTGTCAATATGCTTCTGCATCTTGGTGTAAATTCCAAGTCTTGTGGAATTCACACTGATAAACAGGACTGGGCACAAATCATTGACTGGGCCAGATGCACAACCTTCAGTGACAAAGGAGACAAAACTATTTTTAGGATTGGCTTCAGCTGCATTGTCTATGCACTATGAAGAGAAAGGAATATAAGATTATTTCAGAATGTGCACCAAGATATTCTTCAGTGCTTATACTTTCTCTTGGATCAGACAGATCACTATACCCAAAGGAGTTGCAAACGTAAGCACAATAGCAGCACAGAGATGGAACCTCCAGCCTGTCCATGGATATATCACTAACATGCTAAGAAAGCAGTCTCTCCTGCATTTCAACCTGCTCAGATTGCTTCCCCATCAGCAGCTATTATTTCTTGATATGGCTGCATTTTGGCTAATTAGATAGCTGCACCATTTTGGGTTTAACGTTGAGCATATGGATCATGCTTGGCTCTAGCTTTGGTCCCCTTTCAAGGGTTCATTTAATAATTCATTTCAATTTCCCAAAAAAAAAAACTTCTTCTCAATTACTTGTTGCAAACTCCTAGAAAGGGCAAACTTTTGCATGATCACAACATTGCCAATGGCTGTTCCCAATTGGTGGCAATAATGGGACAATGTTTTCAAGTGGTATTTTAAGGAGGTCTATATGAAAAATTGAAAAGAAACATTTTAAGCTTGGTAACTACAAAAACAAGAATATAAAAATCCAAGCATATTCTTTAATTTTTAGGTGCAAACAAAATAATTCGTTAACAAAAATATTGAGATACTATGTTGTGCATCAAGCATTAAGTCCAAAAAAATTCTCAAAACTAGCGCATTCACCAAGAGTGACCATATGACTGAAGCTTTTGGGTCTAAGAATAAAGAAAGCACCAAAACAGAAGTTTGATGCAGTAAAGAGAGTTAAAATTACTAAACATGAGAAGATGTCTTGGATGACCTCAAATCTTTGTCAAAAGGTTCAGTTACTTACTGACAATTTGGTTTTTATACCACTAACCAAATGACATTTATCATCTTTTTAGTAAGAATCCAATGATCCATTTGGCACCACGTGTTATACTACAAGGTAATCGTATGATTTAAGGCCAACTAAGTGGACAAAGGACAACATACAACAGGCTATGGGCAATAATTTCAAGCTATAGTGATACCTCAGTTCGGATGTCGCACAGAGCTTTCAAGATCACCACACGAACTGCAGGATCAAGGGTCTTATATGCTTCTATCTCCAGTCTAAGACATAGAGACCACAAGAAGTTAGAAACACAAAAACAATCACATACTGGAGTAGCACAACAATGTTAAGAGTGCTCACCCATGAGAAGCAATTATTGGAAGTTCCCCATCTGCAACCTGCAACCAAGTACCAAACACGACTTAGCATAAGCATAATTAGAAAATTGAACTAGCTGAGGTTCAAATTTTTGTAGGGTCACTAGAAAAGAGTGTATAGCAATGAAAACGGGTGCTACAATTGAGTTACCCAATGCCACCAGTCTCTTAATTTTCTGCACAAAACTGTAATCCAGGTATCTCGTGTAAGGGCCATTCGTGTAATTGGTGGGATTGCCTGAAGTGAGCATAGACCAAACATCAACGAAAAAAAGCATTTGCAATAGCAAGTAGAATTTATTCTGGCCTTTTAATATGCTTCAGTGTACAACAGATCAGGATTGTCAAGCTCGTGTAAATGCTGAATTGGAAAATATATATTTTAAGGTTGGGGCCTTTGGGGAAGAGAGCTGGTATACTAAAACGTGAGATGCATACAAACCAAAGTCACAGTTATATTGATATTCCACATTGACTACGAGCAAGAGTCTAATAAGTCTTATGAGACTTGGACAATTCTCCTCCCATTAAGGTGACTTTTGGGGTGAAGTTAGGTCAGTTTTATCATGATATCAGAGTTATTGTAAATATCAAGTCTTGTAAACTTTAGGTATCCAATGTCTATTCTTGAGTACGAGGGGGTTGTGATAGCTATGTTTATATTCTACACATCAACTAGGAGCAAGAGCCTAATAAGCTTCTAAACTTGACAACAATCAGTAGTATGCAATGTTGTTGTTGGCATAGCACTGGCTAATCCACGAAATTTATCAGCCCAGATTACTCAAGATAATATCCTTGTTACTAATATCTATTAAAAGAATAACCATGATTGAATTATCAAAACAGATGTAATAATTTTAAGTAAATGATAGTATTTGTCCAGATTTTGAGACAAAACTTCTTCTACGAGGATTTTTCAATAATTTCAAACACATGAAGGTTATTTTGTGTATATACATACATACATATATGATCAAATTTTTGTGAAGAATGATGGTGAGGCAAAGAATCATTCTTTTTGAGCAATCTGCCTTGTTTGTTGTGATGGCATGCTAGTCACTCATATTAATATTTTTATCCATTGTCATTCAGTGGACATGTTGTGGTTTAAATTATTGGAAAAAGAAAAAGTGGGTATGCCTCTCTGTAATGTAGAACGTCAACTTCATAGCTATGTACCCACTCAAATTTAATTAAGAAGTTTACCTCCCTAAATCAATATGGAGAACATTTTTTGGAAGGCTCAAGCAAGCTGCAAGCCAAATATGCACAATCAACTTGTAGCTACTTTACAAACAAAGGATGAAAAAGTTAAGTGCATTTACTGGTGTAAATCTAACTCTAAAAATCACCCTTTATGACAAAGCTTCCTTTTTGCCCTTTACTTTAACCTGTTTACTGAAGCCCTCAAAACCATTCACATGCACAGATATTCTGAGTGCACGTTATAAAATAACTATAGAAGAGCAAAAAGAGTAGAAATAAGCAACGGAAATGATGCCCTAGACCCACATAAGGATTGCAGAAACCATGCAGTTTTATCCCCATAAAACAGCAGATTTCTTGGTCAATAAAACATACCAATATCTTGCATCAAAACTACAAAACTCCCAACACCAAAAGAATTTCTGTTCCAGAATGATAGTATTATGTGTCTCTTATTTGCATTTTTTTGGATAAAATTAAGAGGACTTGTCAAATCTATCACTTAATATGTTAACTCACTTAGCTCTATTAAACTGCAAAAAAGTTTTGTTCAACTTAAAACTTCAGCATTTACTAGGTTCATGTCTACGCAGTAAAAACTAATAGTTTACTACTACATATCTAAGCAAGATCAACATATCATTTTCTGCATCCTTGATGGCACATTTCAGTGACCACTTCACATCCAACAGTACAAAAATCTCCATCCTATAATGTCCATTACAGGGGTCTGGCATTAAAATATTAGTATCTACGAAAAGGTCTGACAATCAACAGCTACATCCGACTGGAAAAAGGTAAACCAGTTCCATATTAGCCTACCACTACCTCACAAATAAAATGAGCAGAATTGATCTATACTTCAAACCCCCTTTTAGCTATGGAACAAACAAAGAGTATAAGCAGTGATTTCCAAAGATTATCAGCCTCTTTACAACTTCCTCAACATCTTTTAGAACTTAAAAAGCTTCCTGGTAAAGCTTTCCACAATCAACTCTTAACAAAAACTAAAGAGACATGCAAATCCGCATCCAACATTTAGTTACTCACGTATCACCAGTTAAATCTGCACTTAACAAATCCATAATCCAAATTTCAACCAACTAATTCACTTCCTTTGCACCAAAAAGTTAAAACTTCACACAAGAATTACATCAAAGAATCAAATGCCTTCTCCATTACGTTACACTAAGCTTCCCAAAAGAGAACATTACGAGAATGAGAACTAAACTATTTGAAAACCATGTAATTACAGTTCAACAAAGTGAGAAGTAAAGCGAGGCACCAACCTTTAGTAAAGGCATGTGTATATCGCCCAAAGTATCATTAGGTGTAAGTAAAGAAGTTTCAAACTCCTCGGCGGAGAACTCAACCTGTATATTTAACAAAGGCCTAAAAACCTACACCAACAGAAAAACAATCAATCAGTTGGAATCTTAAGCCCTAACACCCCATCAGAACAAAAACAAAAAGACATACAATATTTTGCAACTTTTAATCATACAAAAAAGGCTCACATGCAAGAAATTGAGTATTGAAGCTAACTCCCACATGGAGCGAAGGTTCCACCTCGGCAACTGAGCAGGCTCCGGTAGCCCAACCAGCGACGTAATGATCTTGCCGCTGCTACCACATTGCCCCTTTTGCGCGGTCGATTCGTCGTTTTGCTGCGGCCGTTGTCGCTGCTCCTTCAGTTTCTGCTTCCTTTCGTTAGCTGCCTGCTGTTGCGCCTTGTAAAGCCTCGCCGAAGTTCGGATTGTACACGAGCGCGACAGCCGATTACTCGTATTAGTCGGAGGAGTGGGCGCCGGCGCCGGAGCATCGCCGGTCTGTTGAACGATGGTAGCGTCGTTTTGGGTAGTGGTAGCATCTTTGTCGCTGTCAACGGCGTCGTTTTGGGGGATCGGAGAAGAAGAAGATTCCTCTGAGGTCATGATTAGGGAGATCGGAGAGGGTCCTATGGGAGTTAATATGGGCTTCAATGCAGAGGATCACAGGGTTAGAAGAAATCAATTAGAAATAAAAATAAACAGTTTTTGGAGTGTGAGACAGAGAATAAGAGGTTAAAAAGAGAGATGGGAGGACCAGAAGAAAGAGGTCCAACTCCAAACCATAATTAATTTTTCATATAATTAGAAAAGGAGTCTTGTGTTTTTTTTTAATTATTGTGTTGAAATTTGAAAATAGTATTATAGGAATAGAAGACCAAAAGCAGATGGGAAGAGTTGGGAGAGAAAGGCAGACAGGGTAAGAAAGGGGATCGACAGATTAGACTTTAGACGTAGAAGTTGGATTTATTACTTTTAACCTTATCAATTCTTTGTTTGTACTTTTTTATTGAGGGCGGCAAACTTTGGCCGGTTACTATATACAAAGTCACAAATTTTATTTATAAAAGTAATTTTATAAAAAGTATATAAAAATTGTGTATAATTGATATCTTTTATTTAATTTTTGTATAATAATAATGATGATAAATATATATTATAATTAATTAATCACATATTTTAAAATAAATTTTTTAAATCAATTGGTAGATTATAATTACTTATAATTAATGCGAAATACACGTTCATTAGACATTAGGATTTAATTAATTAATAAATAAATGGGTGTAGGTTGCCTTTTGATCCCTTTTCGTACTTGTATTTGGATTAGGTAACAGAATTCTCATAGAGGAGACAAACAAGAGTTTGGTAGTTGAATCAATTTTGTGCACTTCCCAGTTTAGAACCCTAAAACCCAATAAAAACTAAATGGGTTTTAGAAGGAATTTTGACTTTGTTCTTCTCCTGAAGAAATACATCTGATCTGATATGCTTCTTCTTTTTTATACAGTAATTAGTTATAATATTAAAAACTTGATGTTGGACATCAGAATTTGGAAAAAACAAGTATCATAAACAGGTGAGTTATAGCAATGATATGCCCATTCCCAGCTTGAATCGCTGGTTCATGTGACGTACGGATCTTCCATAATTTCCTCCGTTATAGTGCTTAGGCTTGTTTGGTTCACAGGAATAGCTATTCTATTCCTGGTCTACTCTGAACATAAGATTATTCTTATGTTTAGTTACCTAAATATGCCCAGAATATCTAATCTTAAGATTATCTATTCCTCTATTTTACAGAATAGCTAAAGACTACCTACACCTGTCTTTAGCTATTCTTGGAATAGAATTATTGTCCATTACTCATTTATCCTTGAGCATTCCTTTGTCGTTCTCACCATCTGTTGTTTCGAGTCGATATACCTCTTCACCATCCGTTGTTTCTAAAATAATCCCACCCATTGACTACCCGTCTCTTCTCTGCGAACGAGAGAAGGAGCGAGACTATAAACATGTTTTGACGGGAACGAACGAAGGAGCGAGACAGAGACAAGGGCAGGGACCGAGAAAGAGATAGAGAGCGAGACCGTCGCGATTCTGATGTCAAGCGACGCCGGTCCTTCTTCGACAGAGAATCGAGGTAAGTTGAATTGGGATTTTGGTGGGTTTTGATTTCTCTGCTCAAAGGTGTTTTCTTTCTCTATTTCGGGGTTTTTGAACTTGTGTAGACTAGATACTTCGGAAATGCGTGGGTCGAGGGGGTTGTTGTGTTCTGTCGTGGGTGAGCTGTTAGACATATGTGTTTAGATTATGTTCTAGTACATTCAACGAATGGTAAGAGCAATTGCATGATGACAATGTTTGAGGTAGTGCTCCTTGATACACGAAGGTCCAGGTATTATGGTGCTGGCATATTGAGTAAACGTTTGATGCAATCATATTTATACATAAATTTTCTTTTTCCAGGTTAGCAATCAGTCATGGTTTTAATTAATATATTAGTAGCTCACATTCAATCATCATTAAAAGATTATTGATTGCTACCAATTATTACATGGATTATATTCTTCTGTTTGAGATTAGTCCAAAGAGGTCTAGGAGGCATGGAAAACCAGAGATAGAAAGAGTAAGCAGAAGTAATTTGGAAAATGGATCTAATACTGATCGTGATCAAAGGAACCAGCGTCGGCTTCAAGATGCATTACCTCTGCTGGAATGAATGCTTTTCGGAGGCAGATTTTATAGGGACATGAGAGGTATTGATTTGAGTGATGATTGACAAGTATATTTAACACAGTTACTGTTTAATTGTGTATGTACGAAAGGTTTAGTTGTTGCTTCCTCTTTCTCTCTTTATCACTTTCTTTCCATCTTTTCTTTACCATTGGTCCTTGTGGAATTTTTACTCAACTTATTCCTGCATAAAATGATCTAGTGTTGGGTTGTCGTGAACAAATATCTATGTTCTTAGTTTTTTTCATGTTCTGGCCAATTCTCTTACCCAGGATCAAGGTTCAATTGTTCAGTAATTGTATTCAATATTTTAAGCATTGAACTTAGTATCCCTTCTTCGAAATAACTGCAGGCTTTCTTTGGTACAGTGAAATTTCACAAGCAACCTTCAATTTATGGAGAATAATTATTTGTTCTAAATTCAGTGCGTTCGTTCCATATCATTTTTGTTTTGTTTAAATCTAATTATCTCGTTTACAATTCAGTGGAATCTTTAGGGTAATCTCTATTGGATCTACTATTTTATGTTGACTTAAGTAAAAGTATTGGCTTGTCCAAGAATTGGCATGAGATGCTGATATCCTGGTAACAAACCTTTTGAGATTTTTCTATTCAAGTTGTCTAATCTCTAAGCCATATAAAACCTTTGTTATGTCTAAGTTGTATGTACCAAGAGGATCAAGGTTGAATTTATATGTGCTTTACCAATATAAAAATCTAGTAACTTGCAGTTGTAAGTAAAGCATTGTCACCTCAGAAACTTTAACTTCTAGCAATGCTCTGTTCTGCTTTTTCTTCCGATGTTCCCACACAGTTAATTTACTTCAACTTTGGTGTTGTTTGAAATTGGGTGTCTTTTCTATGATCCCACCCATAGTAACGACAATGTCTGGCTGTTTTGGTTCCTATGCTTTCTTTTCACTGGATATGTAACAGAAGTGAAAGGGGCATTGATTATCGTGTATTATCTGTGCTTGTTATATACTCCACGAATAGGGTATTCATATTTTTTGGTTCAATTCTGACGAATGGAGTTCCATTTAGACACTTTTGTCCAACATGCTTCATGCATTTAATCATTAGCAAGCATGTTTCCTTTGGCCCTTCTTTTTAATACCTTTTCTTGTTATCCATCGTAACTTGAAATACGCACTATCTAATTACAGTGAAAGGGGTGGATCAGATGATGAACTAGAGAATGGAAATGAAAGAAGTTGTGCATGTGTGATTATGTAATAGATTTGTTCCAGAGCTCCAGGTGTCCGGAAGTGCAACAGCGCACCATGTAAATTGCTACTAACAGAGGCCATTCCATTTGTTCCTGGGTCAATTTGATTCTTTTGTTAGGAAAAAAAAATGCAAGAGATGGAGTTCCTGAGGAATGTTTCCATACAAGGAAAACCATGCTCATCCGACCTGATCTGGTCATTTTATGTTCATATTGAATTGATGAGGATCTCAATTTTGTTACTCTGATCTCTACTTATGTTTGTTTCATTACTTTAGTACTGGTGATTGCATTTTCCATTGCTAATGTTCTATATAAGTTTTGGCTCTTGACTTTTTCGTTTCTTGTGATTGCCTTGTCAGTTGTTTGTCTTAATTAATGCATCAAATAGTTTCCATTATTTCTCGGTGAATATCATTGTCATTGGTGGTTTTTTGGTACCTTATAATTGATGATTTTCATCCGAATCTCGCAAAGAGGGAAGATTGAGTTTGTTATTATTTTTTTAGCTTTCCAATGCGTATGATTATAAAAAGAACAACAATGGTAACAAAGTGAATACCGAATTTGATTTTAGTCAATGTATCATTTCATGTAATTTTTTAAAATTATAAAATAATTTTTAAATTTTATAAAGTTGTAAAATAATTCTTCAATATATTGTCATATAGTTTTTGATTTTACTTCATTTTTGTTTAAGAAATTATAATAAAAATCGTATTAATATAAATTTAATATAATATCTTTTTATTAATTAATATTATTTTCACAATTTTATATAAATAATAATTACAATTAATATTGAAAATGTTATTAATTTTTTCCAGATATAAAATTAAAAAATATATAAATTATTTAAATAATATAATTGATTATATTAATAACAAGATTGTGTCAAAACTTGAGACAACAACATATGTGGTTAGAATTTTATATTTATTTTGCCTATAAAATTTTTAACATTCTATTAAAAAAATTTTAACATATATATTAAATACAGGTCAAATTAAAAGAAAATTAAAAAAAACCTAAATTTCATTATATAACATGTTTGCCATTAGCCATAATTGAAGAGAGTTTTATCATTATTATCATCCAAGCTCAATGCATCGAATGATATGTCAATTTTTTTTATTCAAGATTATTTTTTAAGTTACTCTCATCTATAAAACTTGATTCTTTTAGAATTCAATTCTCTAAATGATCAATATAATTAAGGTAAATTGAATTTATAGAACTTATTGGTTATTAAGTCTTAATAAACAAATAAAATTAAATTATTAAAATTTATATTCAATTTAATAATGACATAAAATATCTTTCTTGAAATTTTAAATTGTATTGATCAAATACCATATTATTTAATCTTTTTTATTCTAATCTATTTCTTTTTTTTATTAATTAATTCAAATATTATTCAATTCTTTTCACACTCAATTCTATTCATACAATATGTCACGCCCCGGACCACGCCGAGCACTCGACAACCGCCGCATACCCGAGCTAAGGACACTCGCGGCGCCCTTAATTCGGATATGCAAGGCTTACAGAGTATCTC
>JANIMX020000236.1:3685340-3696050 GCA_024582655.2 Erythroxylum kunthianum | reverse complement strand
ACACATTCCACCGCAATCTTTAAGGACATAATCATATCATTATTCCTTTTTACCCTCACAACATTATGTATGAGTTCCTTGACAACCAAGATACTTACCTCATTATGTCATCTCGAACACCCTGAATACCAAAGTGTGAACCCATTAATCTCTTTTGCTTTAGCACCCGGCCACCTTATTTATTGGACACACACTATATGAATATTATATTAGTCTAAAATCGTCACTAATTCTAAAGACCTCCTTATAAGAGTCTTGATGTTTCAAAAACCTATATGTAATATGTTAGCAACTTTTTTTCTTTTAGACCAGAAACTCACCGAAGAACTTGCTCTTATTCTATCATCAGAAGTCAAAGTTACCACTCTTATCCTAATGCCCAACATAAGCTATAGAAGACATAGTCTAACCTTTTTTCCTTTTTTTCTTAGGATTAGCCTCACGAGTTGAGCAATTGAAATTTTATTTTTAAAATAATATTGTTTTGATATTTCACCAAATTAATTTTAAATGATATTAAATTTAGTTTAAATTTAAATTCCATTAATTCAAAATTTTACTCATCATTTCGAACTAAACTCAAACCGATTTATCTGCTCCAAAATTTTTATTCTTTTTAAAATGTTTTGTAAAGACTTATAATTTTTAATAATAAATTAATAATATTATCATTACACTAATTACCATATAATCTTGGTATTTTTCAACATAATAACGATTTAAAATCAACATTAATGATTCATAAATAATCACTGATTTTAGCTAAAAGATGTGTTTATTGTTTAGTACTCACCATATAAAAAGAAGTATAATATGTTTTTTCTATATAGAATATAAGATGTGGTTTTTGTAGCATTATTCAGTAACTCATTCTGGAGTTTAAGAAAGGTTCCACATTATATAGTACATTAGCCATCCACAAATACAGTAGATATAGTTTTTCGTTTAATTTCTACAATGAATAACTTTAAAAGTAAATCTTATACTTTTGAAAATATCTATGTTAATCAATTTAATAAATCAATAAAGAAATAAAGAAATCATAATTAAAAAAGAATCACAAAATTGAATAGCTATTGAAATTAATAATATATATAATCTATTTGAAAGTGTTAAAAGAAATGTGTATGTCATCAAATTAAGGTTGGGTTCTCGATTAAAAATGCAAGCCAAAGTTATGAAATATGAGACAAATAAGATTAAAATTAGAAGAAATATAATAGCAAAGGACCATAGGAGAAATAAAATTTTGTCAAATGTATAGAACGAAATAAATGCCTTTTTGAAAATGTCAAACATTGAAAACAAATCCATAGTTTATTAAAATATTGTTGAATTATTCACTAAAAATGGAAATAAAGTTTGAAACATAAAAAAGAAAAATAAGAGCGAGTTTGTAAGGATATAGACCTTTTTATAGGTCGTAACAAAAGTAGTGGGGGAATATGAGAAGATATAATTGAAATGAATGATAATTATTAAATTATTTTATAAATTTTTAAGTCTAAGAATTTATATAAACTTAACATGGTTAGTTGAAAAATATAAATAGATATAATAGAAACAAATTTTAGTTAATATATTAAACAGAAAATTAAAGAAAAAAGTGATACACTAAATGAGGCAATTTAATAGTTAGTTAAGACATAATAAAATAAAATTTAAATTTGTAACACATAAAATTAAAAATTGAAAGAACTAAAACATACTCTTCTCCTAGCCTCTATTGCCGAACATACATTTTAAGCAGCACGCTTATGATCCTTAACGTAGTAGTTAATCTTAGTTCTATAGGAATCGTAAACATTCAGACACCAAAAAGAAGGTAACTTTGTTTATAAGAAGAGTAAGTTGAACAAATACTTTGACTCTACATTCGTTTTTGGATATTCAGAGTTCTGCAGGCAGTAAACTAAAGTACACAGAGAAGGGAAATGGGGCCTCAAAATTGTGGAATATTTCTCTCTATGATATGGATTAGTGGAAAATTCTAATAAATGACTGAAAGTTTTTACTTATCTTCAGCTCACTGATCAATTTGTCCATAATTCTAATTGCTAGCTGCAAGTTTTCCAACTATCCTGGAATGGAAGATGCTGCATTTCCTCATCATTCCTGATCTTATAGATCCATCAATTGACACTGGTAAGAGTAAAGCATGCAGCAGCACTCTTCAATTCATTCTCTGCAATATCCTCCATCCATTGCGTTGTATCCTTCAACGATTCCTCGCAGCTGTAGTGAAATTTTAATGTGTTAAGACCATATGTTTTAAGAATACAAAAAACTTGAACAAACACCAGTTTATGCTCGCCTACCTCGACTCATCGGATTCCTTTCTTCTCGTGATACAACTATGACTCGAAGTGGAGACAGGGATGTGGGAGAAGGGGGACAATGCTAATTGAGCTAAAGCTCGTTGGCAGTCGTATTCTTCTTTGGAATCAACATAGGATTGTCTATCATCAATGGTGTCGAAAAATGGTTGTATTTCATTGTAATCTTGAACAATTTCTTGTTGGATATCTAGTGGCTCTGAAACAACTGAATGGGGCTGATGAATTCCCATTGAATTGGGGTTGTTATTAATAGCATATGGATGCTGAACCCACAAAGAACTTCCTGCATTTTCCTTGGAATCCAAGCAACTAGAGCTATAATTGTTGCTGTTAGAGTAGGATTGCTGCTGTGCGACTGGCATCGTTGGAATCGTACTAAAATCCTGCGTGTTATGACCAAATAGCTGAAGAGCATCACCAGGAGGAGCCATTCCAAGTTCTAATTGCGACGGAACGTCATCTGCCATTGAAGAAATGTGATGCTGGTGGTGGTGTTGCCTGTACATTTGAAGTTGTGCAAGAACTGCATGAAGCTCTTGTTCACTCTGCCAAATTTGATACCTTAGATGGTGGATCATACCTAAACATCCATGCACAGGATACCTATCTCGAATATTTGATTGAAAGATAATGGAAGTCATTGCCTCAGCTTTTTGAGAATTGTCAACACTCTTGAGTATCTTAATGATATTGCTTACACCAAATAATTTGTGAGCGTTTCTGAACATCTCATGTTTATCAGCGGGAAAATAAGGTGCCAAAATACACTCAGATGTACACCTTTTTCTTTGGTGCTTGCACGCAGCACAAGCTTGGCCGGTGCCACCCTTTAGGGTCATCAAAACTTTGGAGTTAACAAGACAAGGAGCAAATGGATGGAGTGTTTTTTCTTTTTCTTTTTCTTGTTCTTGAAGTATAAGAAAGGAATAAAAGGGGTGGATAGAGAAGAATAACGTGAAAGATCAGATAGAGATTATTATTGTTGTTGTTGAAACTGAAATGGTTGTAACTTTCCTTTTTTTTTTTTTTTTGTTGAGGCTGAACTGGTCTGATAAGAACGGATTTACTGGACATGAAGTAGACTGAGTAAAAGAAAGAGGATTAAGAGACAGCGAATATGGCGGGGAATGTTGTTTGGGGACAAATGTTGAGCGTTCGAGGAGTCCCCATTTTTTTTGGGCCATTTTATGGTCACAAGTTAACTTTTTAAGTTTACACTCTACCTATATTAATTTGGTTTTTTTTACGTAAAATGAATAAAAATAAATTTGGTGAATTCTCAAAAGATTCAGCATTTCATATAGCTTTGAATAAGAAATTACAACTTTAATGTATTATTGATGATTAAAACTCTAATTTATTTCATCAATAATCATTAAGTATGTACTAATTATGTTCATTATTATGAATTCGGTTATAACTATTAGAATTAATTCTTATTTAATGACATATTTTATGGTTGTAAAATGATAGTGATTTGAGTTAGCTTTGGGTGCAATTGGCTTATAACATATGGATGGAGGATATTAAAAATTTATCTAAAACAGTGTAGAGATTGTTAGAATAATTGAGATATTTATCTCCAGTTTAACCCCTTTTTGGTGTCCTCGGATGGATACTGGTTGTGTCTTTATTGGTTGCCCCTCTTTGGACTTTGGACCTACTTCAATTAAATTCAATTATTTACTTTCCGGAAAACACTAATAATTTGTGCACATCACGAGGACTTGCATTTTTCTTTTTTTAATTACAATAATGTGTTTTGGGAGAATGTTCTGTTGTTCTCGATAAGTATTGATTCAGAAATCCTTGGTTGAGATAGAATGACGCTTTGTAAATAGTTTATAAATGTCATTAATTGAATCAATAGTTAATGGCAGAGAACTAATATGATTAGACTCAAAAGAGTATACATTAATTCCATACTCTATCTAATCGGAACATTGTATGATAAAATGATTGAATTATACAGAAAAATCAAGCACGAAAAGGTTAGTCAAAATCACTTTGACATTCCTAAATATTTTGGTGGTCATGATGCATTGCTAGATGTCAATCTTGATATATGATTATAAATTGTTTAATTGGAGAATAAAAGATAAATTAAAATGAGTTTTAATTTATCTAATTCTAATTATGAATTAGGATTAGAATTTATAATTATTGCCAACATATTTGGGAACCTAATGAGTCTCACATATAGAATGGGTTAAAGAGAGCAAAGATATTTTAATCAAGTTGGACTTGATTGTAAAGTTTGAGAAACTTTATGATTAATTATAATATATTTAATAAATAAGGATCAATATAAGATATTGATATTGGATCTAATTTGGGCATAATTGGTAATTAATTAGAATTATTTTTAATTCTAATTAAAGTTTAATTGAAATTAGAATTTAATTTAAATTAAATTACTAAAACGTTCAAAACCTATTATAAATAGGTTTAAGCTCTATTGGAGCTAGCACTTCTTGCTTAATACTCTCTATAAGAGTTATAGAGTTATCTCAACCTATTCTGTGGATACTGTTAGAGGCTGGACACTTGTACGACTACGGTGATTGAGACGGATCGGTTTCGAAAATTGTTCGAGGGATACGACAAGACAAGGATCAAGCTTCGGAATAAGGTACGAATTAATATCCATACTTTATTATGATTTATGTGTTAATTGTTTTATAGAATTAAAGTGATCTTGGTTTTCGAGAAATCAAAATATGAAAAAAGTTTCGTAAGTATTCCGCTGCGAACGAGATCTGATCTCGTCTCAATTTCCCAACAGTGATATTAGAGAAGACTTTATTTCTATAATTTGATTAATTTATTTGATTGTTATTGATCTTCAAATGTGGAATTGAAATTAAAACACAGTCTGTAAATTTCAAGAAACCCATAATAAGAAACACTGAAAATTGTTCGCTGCATTTTGGTTGCCTGCACTTTTTAGTTTTATTAAGTTGTTGGTTTAAAAATCAATGTTAGAGCTGTTGAATATAGATTTTGGAATTTTGTTGTTTGTGATGTTTTGTTCTGGTGTTTTTCTTCATATTGTTTGTGCAATTTCTAATATTGAGGACTGGACTACAATCGTCTGCCAATGGCTAGGCATCGCCCCAGGCAGGAGTGACGCTCGCTGAGCGAAAGTCGCCCATAATCGCTGTCACACCCCGAAATTACATCGGGCATATGACAACCGCCACATACCCGATCTAAGGATACATACGGTACCCTTAACGCGACAATCTAAGGCTAACAGAGTACCATTATGCCAATATTTTTAGAGAATAATTTCTTTTCAAAAACTCCATATGCAATAGTATATGAAATTACAGAAATCCAAAAGTGAATTTACAATGTACATATCACAGGTACAAGTCAGTCCAAGAGCTAAGAGACACTAAAAGTAACAAAGTGCAAAAGCTACCCACGTGTAGTGTTTCCCAGAAAATTAGCAAAAGTCGTACGGTCAAATCAGAGCTCCAAGTTTAAAGTTTAATCTGCATGGTTGGGAATTGAGAGGGGTGAGTACACTATGTACTCAGTGAGCAGGAACAACATATGCCACAAACAGAACCGTATCCATACCAAACGGCTAGGTAACCTAATTACCTTCTAGCACCTATATAACATATAGGCCTAGCCTATGGATGGAACATGCATGAAATATACATTTAAGTACACTAGTACGAAATCATGCAATTAAAACACATCAAAATCCAATTTCCGAGACATGCCAAATCATACGTGTATGTAACTACTAGTCGGCCAAACTTAGTGTGCACACCCATCGAGGAATTTATATGTAAGGAAAATGGTCTTGTCTCGGTGTTGGCTCGACTTTTTACTGTAGTGAGTCCGAACTACGATCAATAAAAGCATCGTCACCCCAGGTGAGTGCTCGTTGGTGACCACATCCTGTATGACATCACACCCAAGTCTCATAGAACTCACATCTCATATGAGGACTTCACTTACGTACTAGATATGTGGCTACTTATTAATTGTCTTTAGTGCCTAGAACCCAAATGGTCATTCGTGACCTCACCCGTCATATAAAAAATTATAATGCACACACACACAAAGTGTGAAAATATCAAATAAGGCACCATGCCTTTCTTATCGGTCCAACTGATACAGTGGCACTTAGCCACGACTCCAAGCTGATAATGCATACGAAACAGTGTCATTATACACAACCCAGTTGTGCATAATAAAGTTTGAAAGCATTGTTGATGAAACCTCATTTGCACTTTAAGTGCATATTTATGGAAAACAAGCATAATTGAACATAAACATAGATGTGCAAGCCTTGGGATGCCCTAGTCCCGTCTGGTCATAGCTTCCTCAGGTTCCCATGTCATCTCCTCGACCTTGTCTCTCTTCCAAAGAACTTTGACGGTGGAAACCTCTTTGCTACGCTGCTTCTTGATTTGTCGATCGAAAATCTGAACTGGTTGCACCTTGAAACTCATATCCTCTCTCAACTCCACTGGGGGTGTTTCTAAGACATGTGACGGATCCGACATATACTTCTTGAGCATCGAGACATGAAAGAAGTTATGGATCCAATCCAACTCTGGTGGCAACTCCAACTGATATGCCACAGTCTCGACGCGCTCCAAGATACTGAAATGTCTGATGTTGCGGGGGTTCATCTTCCCTTGCCTCTGGAATCGGATGGTACATTTCCACGGTGATACCTAGGAAAACCTTATCACCGACCTCAAATTCCAGTGGTTATTGCCTCTTATCGGCATAACTCTTCTGACGATCTTGGGTGGCTTTCATCCTCTCTCAGATGACTTTCACCTTTTAAATGGTCACTTCAATCACCTTTGCTCCTTCGATCTTGGTCGTACCAACCTCATCCCAGCATAAAGGCATCCTACACTTCCTCCCATAGAGGGCCTCATACGGTGGCATGTCGATACTTGCCTGATAGTTGTTGTTATAACCAAACTCGATCAAAGGCAAGTGTCAGTCCCAACTCCCCTGGAACTCCATTATACATGGTCTAAGCATATCTTCTAAAGTCTAAATGGTCCCCTCTAATTGACTGTTAGTCTGTAGGTGGAAGGTAGTACTAAAATTTAACTTCATCCCCAAGGATTCCTGGAATTTCGTCCAAAATCTAGAGGTTAATTGTCACACCCCAGACCACGCCGAGCATATGACAACCGCCGCATACCTGGGTTAAGGATACTTACGGTACCCTTAAACCAACTATTCAAGGCTTACAGAGTATTTCTACTCCAGCAGTTAAAAAAACCATACATTTACAACAAAACTTGTAAGAGAAGAAATTAAACAGCAGAAATATTTTAAATACAATTATAAACTAGTCTTTACAAATCAGTCCCATGAGCTATTACAAACTAAGAGTACAACATTTAAAAAGTTTACCCACGTGTAAAAATGTCCCGAAAGCAATCATAAACTCGCACGTCAACTCCGAGCTTTCGGCCTGATACCTAATCTGCATGGTTGAAAATGAGAGGGGGTGAGTACTACGTACTCAATAAGCAGGAAACACACGAGTGCATCAATTTAAACCAGTCATTCATTTGGGTAACTCCTGTTGCCTTTCTTTCGTAGGGTAACTCCTGTTACCTCTTAGACGTAGGTCTAGCCTACTTTTAGACCTACTTTTCCAACAGTCTGAATACAATTACTTATAAATTCATTTAGCCAAAAACATACATGTGTGTCACCTCTAGTCGGCCAACTAGTGTGCACACCCACCGAGGGATTTTATGGAAAATAGAGAAAACAATCCCTTCCCGGTGTTGGCTTTGACTTTCATCCGTGGTGAGTGCGGATTAAGGTCAGACGCGAGCCTTGCATGAACTAACATCTCACTATAAGGTCTCGCCCACAAGTCTTGCATGAACTAACATCTCGCTACAAGCCTTGCTCACGAGTATCGCAGGACTAACATCTTACTACGAAAAGCTTGTTCATCAGACTCGCAGGACTAACATCTCACTACGAGGATTGACTCATCCAACTATGTGGGTACCCCGCGTGAACTAACATCTCACTGGAAGAAATTATCTCGGGTTCTCCACTCTCAGAGTGGCCACTCTGATGTCACCAATCAATCAAATATAAACTTATAAAAATAAAAAGTAATATAAGGCATCATGTCATAACCGTCGGTTCAACCGACAATAATAATGCGTTTATTGGCTCACAACCCTGACTCTCAGCCGATAAAATACGTAAAAGCATATCTAGTCTCCAACGACTTTGCTGGTATTGTTTAATCATTCATCTATTTGCTTTGCTAGCATATCTTAGGATTCGATCCTAACAGGCTTTACAAAAACCTAACAGCATTCAATGCATGTATTTAAATGTCTGAATTTAAATTGAGACACTTGGGTCACCCAAACTCACCTCAAAAGAGGGTTTGCACTCCTGAGAATTTCACCAATCCGTGATCCGTGTTCCTTTATCCAAGGCTCTCGAGCCTTTGTATGCAAACATGCATTCATTGGGTCAGTCTATGGAAATGTAGCCTAAATGACATAAAATGTCCAATATTCTAACCTACACTGGCGGCCTTGTCATTATACGCTGGCAGCTTCAAGTTCATCGTCGCCGTCGTTGAAATCCTACGCCGCTGGCGTTGAGTGTTACGCTGCCGGTGTTGGGCCGGCGTATTAATTAATTTTGCACAGATACGTCGTACTCCCCATTGTCTACGCTAGCGGTATTGGGCTGGCGTATCTGATGTAAAATAATTGATACGCCGCCGGTGTACACAATATGCCACTGGCGTTCAGGTTTCGCTGTCGGCCTCAGGAGGCGTACCTATCATTTTTTTGTCCAGAATCCATCGATTCTTCATCGTTTTAAAGCCTTTACCTATTTCATGCATATCTAAAACCTTATCTCAACCTAATTTAAGCCAAACTCAATTCCATAACAAATCTCAAAAATCCAAAGTCATATAAATTAGAGATTTCATAAACTTACAGAGACATTTCTCCAACGATGGCTTTGATTTGGAAATGAGTCACCCAAGCTTGATGGTGTGGGGTAGCCGAAGCTCTCCTCTTCTTCTCCCAGCCGAATGCCTCCTCTCTCAAAGATAAGAAACCCAAACTTTGTTAAGCGTCTATAACAGAGAGGGGCGGTAGTGAGGTTTTTATACCTAGGTTTAGGTTTTGGTTAATTACCAACTTATCCTCCTTACTTATTTCTTAACCGATCGGATTCCCAGAACCTTTTGCATTTTTTATTGAATCCTTAAATTCCTTATATTTTATTGGTCATCTCCACACTTTTAATTTTATTTCCAGCCCCGTTATATTTGCCAATTTTTGCGAAAATCTCAAATGTGCCTAAATGTCAATTAAAGTCTACCGAGTATGCGAAAAATCTCTAAATTTCAACACGACATAATATACAGTATATATTTCACATACACAAATATCAGGGCTCAACTATCTCATTAGGAATCCAAATGTGTACTCATACATAAGGAACTCGAAAGTCCGGTGTTACAGACGTACCCCCACGTCACTACTCCCCCTACACTTATACCACACATTGTCTCCAATGTGTGATTAAAAAGGACACAAAGTACGAAAGCTAAAAAAGAAAGAAAATTTAAGAAAAGGAAAAAAGGACTGCCTTATCCTAGTTGTGGAAGATCGAGGTAGAATCGATGCTTGATCCTGGTACGCTCTGGCCTGGGAAGTTGATGGGCCCGGTGGGGTCATTGGTGTCAGTTGCGCGATGCAAGTTGGCGTTACTCTGCCTAGTAGGGTGATGTTCACTGGAATACGTGATTTGCAAGACAAAAGATAACCCAAACAAACAAGCACTAGGAAGAGAACGTTAGAGTTGCCAAAAATGCAATAAGAATAAACATTAACAGTTCAAACAGCTTTGGCATGTAAGCAATGAATGCACCCAGCAACCATGCAATGGCATAAAAATAATTTGAGAAAATAAACAATGAAGAACGGAGAAAGGATGAGAGATTAACGCGTTGGAGGGTGGCTGTTGTATGTTATCTTGGGGTGACACGACTAGTGATAGACACCAGCCACGCACGTGTCTGTTAGCACGGTGCGCTCGCTTCCGCAAGTGCACGGGTCACTAAAGTAATACAGAGGTGAGTACAGGTTGTTGTTCTACGAGGACAAGGTCAAGTACTAGCTCGGACCTTGAATGTTGTCTAGCCAGCCGACAATAAGAATGATTGTAAAAAGGGTGAGAATAACTAATCTAACTATCGATTTAATGGAGACACGACGGATGGGTTGCGAAAGAACTGACGACGGTTAATTTATTTGGATATCGATCCGCTTAGTCGTTATCGCACTTCCTGAATGACGTCCTGATTTAATCGACT
>JANIMX020000236.1:3669090-3685240 GCA_024582655.2 Erythroxylum kunthianum | reverse complement strand
AACTATGCCCTGCCCAATATTCCCAGAATGATACAGGCACATTGTGGTCACAATTGTGTTAAATTGAGGCAAACCTATACGATGATTGATTTGTTTTAGCCTATGGTACGCCAAGGGGTCGTGATATGATATGAATATGGTTATACCAATCATAGTACGTCCTAACGTGCATGGTAGTGTCGGGGGCATTTGTCACTAACTTGGGCGGCGTATTGTCTGTTAGTTTGTCCTGTGTGTCACCCTCTGCACGTATGGAGTATATATTGTGCTACACTGTCGTGGGGGTGCGATGTATCAAATTCGCTCCGTGGCCTGGGTTGTAAGCATCTTTATGCGAGGATATGCCTCATAAAAATTGGTATTTAATGGTTATGGTTAACTTGGCACGGGTAAGCGAGGTAGAATTTCGCTTCGTGGCCTTTAGACCTAAGGGTACCAAATGGCAAAACTATGGCAAAGAAAGATAATTGTTTTATAAAGAAAAAGGATTGAAAAGATGAGGCCTTTATGATTTAATGTTTTAAGCCACAAGATTGTGACCTTGGGCCTAAAACTTCACTATCACTATCGTTTAAGTTACACAATTGTGTAATGTTCTTTGAAAAACTCTTTGTCAAGATCGTGTAAGTTACAAAATTGTGTAAGGCAATTTTTCAAGAAAAGAGGGATTTATTTTGAGAAACTTTTGTATATTTTCCCTTATATGTTTATCGATAAAGAAAATGCTTACGGTGGTTAAAGCATTATAAATGTTTTAAACTCAAGCCATAACACTCACTGAGCTCGTTTAGCTTACACTCTCCTTTGTTTTAAAATAACCTCCTAGGTACTCAATCAGAGGCCTGAGTAGTCAGGCCTCCACCACACGAGTTGCTGCCTTCGTCAAGTGCAGTTGTGTAGGCATTTTGCATTTTACGTATTTGTAATTATCTTTCCACATTATAGACATGTCTTGTATAGGCATGGTTTTTTGTATAAACAATCTTGTATATAAAGGGTTTTTGTATGAACCATTTTGGAACAAATACTTTGATTGAATGAATGTATAAACTATTTTGAAAAGATTTTTGAATGAACTGAAAAGTCTTGAGAATTGTAGTGGAGTGTTGTTTGGATATAGAAGTGTATTGAAATGCTTTACAGGTGTTTGTAAAATTTTTGGATTTGTCAAAATACAGTCGTCGTGCTGTCGAAAATTTTTAAAGGACTTAACTCAACTATTTATGTTTAATGAATTAAGTTAAGGTATTTTAAAGATAAAGGAATGAGGCTTAGCTTCATAGAGACGCTTATAGTGGGATTGAATAGCAACTAAAGGGTTTTTGTGAGGTTCCAGATAGGACATCTAGTTCGGTATGACAGGGTCCTGCCAAAGTTGGTATCAGAGCCTAGGTTTGACTCCTTTTTAGTCAAAAACGTTTTGTTTTGAGCTTGTTTTACAAGGGAGGGAACCTATAAAGTTGTGATTTACATGCATTGCATAAAATACAAGACATAAAGTTTTACAAATTTTCATTTTCTCCATACACTGCACGATGCGCAGACGAGGCCGTGGACGTCCCAGTTAGGCTATTCCAATGGCTACTACACCTGAGGCACCACAAGTATGGGAAGGTGACTGCTTGTCAGATTCTGCAAGTGCGTCTATGAACCAACCCCAGTCTAGACCATCAGGGTTAGCAGGACCAGAAGGGGTCAATGTGGTTACAGAGTAGATAACTCAAATTCTAGCTGCAACAATATGACAGACTCAAGATAATGGGGACATGTATGGGTGTTTGATAGAACGGGTCTACAAGTTAGGTACTAAGTCTTTTAATGGAAATGGAGGTCTGGACAGTGCATTCACTTGGTTAGACAGAGTTGAGAAGATTTATATGGTTATGGGGTGCACATATAATTAGAGTGTAATGTATACATTCTCTGATACTCAAATTCGATATCATATTAATAAAAAAGAATTGCTTGCAGTAGTTAAAAAATTTCTTGTTACCTAAACAGTTTTTATTACAAACAGATAATACTCAAATGAAAGCCTTTATTCAGAATCATTTGCCTTCAAAACCAGAATATAAGTGTTATATTAGATGGCAAACATATTTGGCTGAATATACATTTGATATTTAGATTATTAAATCTAACAAAAATGTTCTTGCAGATTTCCTCACAAGAGATGGGAAGTCCTAAGGAAGAAATTTTCAAAATGTTAGATCAAATGTCTGAAGACATTGATAGTTGTCAAGGACAACTAAAAGATCTTTTGGATATTGCCAAATTCCCTTCAATATCCACAGAAGTGGGTGAATTGTTACTCTCTTATTGCCATACTTGGCAAGCTCGATTAACCCATTACAGTTTTCTTGAAGATAGATTATACCAATACCTCAATCGCACTGTCATATATGAAGTGTCACCTTCTACTGATAAACAGAAGACAGTTATCTTTTCTGCTGAAAGTTCATCTAAGATTGATATCACTCCTCAGGAATTAACCCTCCATCCAGTTCTTCATGTATCACCATTGTCTCAATCACGACAAAAGACAGATACCTCTCCACAGGAGATTTGTTTATCTAAACCAGATACTTCAATAAAAGAGTTATCTTTAAGGCCAAATACATCCAAAGGACCAGCAAAAGCTACTATGATCCCAGCTTCTCTGTTAATAGAAATTCATCCTACTGTCAAAGCACATCATGATATAATGCAAGATTTATATGCTATCACCAATAGCGATACTTATTATATTGATTTTGCAGGAATATATCCTCGGTTAAATTTTCTTCAAGGTGCTCATCCTCAAAAGATCCGAGATTGGTATGATTTCGGTGTCATTAATACCATATATTTGTCAAATCCACAATTCGAAGAAATATCCCTTCTACCTAAATGGATACAAGAAGGAGTGAAAGATTGTTATATGAACAATTCGACTATCTCTCCAAGAGATATATTAGTTTTAAAGTTTTTGTCCGCAGGACCTGACTTTTATCAAGATGAAAGATATGATGCTTATCATCTCATTACTCTGGGAAAGTCTGAAAGCTATTCCATTACAATTGATACTAAGCTGAGAAAGCCATTTGAAAAATACACAGAAAGTGATATTCATTACAGACGAGGAGTTGGTCTAAAGACTGTACTTTCAGGAATGGAAAGTGCTTTTAGGCGTGGATTTCGCACATATGCTGGAAGAAGTAATTTGCCCTCACTATTGATTACTCCTGCAAAGAGGACTCCTACAACTGCTGAAGATTTCATGAAAATGAAGATTCAGATAATTGGAAGTGGAAAACTTAAATAAAGCCCAGAGGCTCAACGAAGATTTTGTGTTTTACGAAAACACACTACAAACATGTGCCCTAATTGTTGCCAACCAGATACTAGTGGTGTTCAGGTCTTCAGTGATTCTGATTAAGAAAAGCACTGTCAGCAGAAAATACCAAGAAAGATGACATCATGCTGACTCAAAAGAAGATTAATAATGATCGTCGACAGAAACGACAAAATAAGCTGACTCAAAAGAGATTCAATTATGTTCGTCGTCAGAAGACGACAGAAAGTGCTGACACTAAAGTCAAAAGATATAACAATAATGCTCTAAAATCGATAATGGACAGCTAAGACAGAATCTTATCTCTATACCAGCCAATCATAGAGTACCATGTAACCACGCACTGATTCCAGATAAGCCACAGACTGGCTATATAAGGAGAAGTCGAACGAAGTAGCAGACAGACTTCATCTGATCTCTCTTCTTCATTCTTACTTCTCTCAATGTACCCCTTCTAGTTTTGTACATTTTCATCTCGATAGTCTTACATTTTCTTGTAAATGGATATGAATATCCTTTCAGTCATGAAATAAAAGTCTCCTTTTTCAATCTTGCAAGTAGCAACAGTTAGATATTGGTTATACACCTTTCCTACTTGTTTGTTTCTACGCCTTAAGGTAGGAAACGAATTAAGGTTGTGCTGACTTAGCGTGAAGGGACATCAAGGGTAGTTACCTGAAAGGGTTGGGGCTAGAATGCCTATTAAAAGACTCGACGAACACCCGCATTAATCTCGGTCAAAACAAACATACAGGTATGGAAGCGTGCTGGACTCATATTGCACTGTATTGCTTTTTGCTATAAGATTGCAGTTTCATAATTTCTATCATGACATCATATTTTTTAGACAAATTCTTATTCGGTTTATCTGGTTTGGATCTTGATACTCAATCTGAGATATATACTATTAAAGCTGCTTTGTTCAATTTACTTGGCGATATATTCGCACAACATGATCATTTTTCGATTTCAGATTTAAGACGTATTGTCCTTATTTCTACTCTCATCGATACTTTGAATAATGTATGATTATTGTGTCTTAATACATCTCTGTATATCTTATCACGATTCAACTAATCAAGAAAGATATTTTTTCCATGATGCATCCCCTCTGTTAACCTATAATTGCAATTTTGATCGACAATTACAATCACATCTTCATCAAAGTTATTTAGATTGTTTACAATATCTCAATAGTTTACCTCTTGAAAATGAAGTTCTCTCAGTGAATGTGGAAATCACAATTGAAAATATGTTTAATTAACATGTATTTGCCGTTTTTGTTTTTGTTGTTCTTTGTGCATACTGGGCGCGCAAAAAATTGGTACAAGTATTTTTCTATCAATAAGAGCCTCTTGACTGTAGTCTCTTTGTTTTTCAAATGTTTCTATTATATTTTTCATTAGTTGTTTATCAACTTGAGTGTTAGAAAATTCTTCTATTTCACTCATTTATTCCAGAATTTGAAGTTTCTTCATATTCTATATTTGTTATTATAAAAATATTTTCTTCAGAAGAACATTCTTCAAAGGTATTGATTCTAATAAAATCTTCATTTTCTATCATTTCATTTATATCATCATCTATTTCAATTTTCAATTTTCTTATTACAATAGTAGCATTGGCATTCAGTTATTGTTTTATTTATTCTAAAAACAGGTTTTCTAGGTTTATATCATTCATTTTTCTTATAATATTTTGCTTTACGTTTCTTAAAATATTTGTTTTAAAATACTTCTTTCTTTTATATTTCTTTTTTATCTTGTTATAATAATATGGACTATCACATCCTATCATAACAGACATTTTCAAATCATAACAACATGAAAAAGATTTTTTTTTTCTTTATTCCCTTGCTCATTTTTAATAAGATAGCATCATCACACCATTCACTTAGTTTATCTTATGACAATTTGTAAATAATATATAATTATATCTATTTATATGATGATGTAATTCAATATGCGCCTCTTATACATAGACATCAAGTTTAATTATTTCAGAAAGTAAATAATCACAATAAGGACACTCTCTTATATTTAATAGCATAAGCTGTAACAATTATAATATCCCCTATCTCGGTGTAATCTTTAATGTTCAAAAAAGGTAAGATGTAACATTTTTTCTTCCTTTATGTGATGATAATTTTTTAACTCAAATTCCCTAATTGTTGTTTTAAAATCTAAGACAGTAGTTAATCTTTGAAAAGCTTAGACTGCTAATCATTGAAAAGACAATTATATTGGTATATAAAATATCAACGAATAGAATTCTTTTTCTTTTCTTTTTTTGTACGTCGGAAAGTAAATAATAAAATGACAACCAAATAACTGAACAACATGAATAGGCATGACATTACAAAGAACGTTTTTGTTTTTGTTTGTTGTTGTAATGTAATGTCCTTTACTAGAAAAAGAAAAAGGACAACGAGTCTTTCTCGCATTCACCATACTCATTGTTGGATCGAACATCTATTTCCAACCCAGTGGTGATTAGCTTTTAGTTGTACTCACCTCAATATCAGCACCATAGCTCTATCCAACATTTATCTTCAATAACAAAAATCAACACTCACTAGCAGCACCACAACATTCAACTTCTGGGGTACCAAACTGAGGAACTCAACGAAATGAGAGATTCTCATCTCATTTCAGTTGAAGAATGAATGTAGCTAGTAATAGCATCGACGCAAGTCTCCAAGAAACTCCTCACAACTTATGTCGAATATATATATAGTATGCCAAAAATGAGAACTTCTAATCCTAAGGATGAGTTATCAGAAAAATTAGATGGTTATATCAAATATCTCTCAAAGATAAATAAGAAAACTATGAAATACACCCCAAGTGTTCTAGTAAGACTCAAAAAGAGAACAATATCTATACATTAACTCGAGGGGGAAAAGTGCTTAACAAAAAAGGATCACCTAGCTTAAAGCTCGTAACTTAATCAGCTAAATCCCCACATATAAATGCTCTATTGGTATCTCCCTCCGGTCCCGGCCACAACAGGAAGCCATTTACCACTATATAAACCGCGGCAGCATATGCATTGGCAGTCAAGCAACCATTACTGGCTTTCTTTTTCCATGAACAACCAGCCTCAACTGGAAAGACATCACCAGAAGGAAAGGAGAAGACTTTATGAACAGACTCCCGACAACTATGACAAAAATTATGGGAAGGAAAAAGATGCAAAATTTACACTTTCAAGCATTAGCTTAGTCCTCCAACCTACATGAAATTCGCTGTCGCTACATCTTTCTTTCCTAGAAAGGCCAAGTTTTCCCTATAAAACCGCCTTTCCTTATACCAAAACTTTTGATTTTTATATCCCCATCTGTATATATCAAAATTTAACCATCTTCGGAAAACATGCTGCAAGTTTTACAGATTGAACCGTATCATGGTGAAGCTGTACTTCCATCTCTTTAGATTACACCTTCTGATAGATAACATGCTCCACAAAGCCGACTAACATTTGACAAGATTCCACCAAAAGCACTAGTTTACAGCTTCAAAGAAAAGAACCTGAGGTTGCAAGTGCCCTCTTTCACACACAGAAAGAACATCGGCCCAGCTACCAATTACCTAGAGATCACAAGCAAATAGTGACAATTTGCACAAAAATGACGTGATTTGCATTTGAAGTGGAATTTACCTTCACAGTCTTGTCATCATACATAATCCATTGTTGATGCCCAGGACTATATGCAAAGCAATGATAATGTTGCCCATAATAGCAAACCTAATATCCAGAAGAAGTATAAGGAATAAAGACATTATATCTAATAAGCATTTTATCAATGATGAACAATCAATATTTCAGAAATATAAGCAGACATTCAAGAAGGCAAGGATAGGCTCATCTACGAAACAACTATACTTTTGTTGTTAAGCATACGCCACATCTCCACGGGGTTTTCAATTTGCAAGTCAGTCGAGAACTTTCAACTTCAAACACTTTTCAGTTATGAAGAAAAAAATTTCACTTGACACATCATTCTTAATCTCTAATAACTAAGACCAAGTGGCTTTGGCTTTGGAAGTAAATTTTCAGATTTAATATCATTCGTCTGCCTTATGATTGAAATAATGAGGTTTTTTAGCTTTCCCTGTCCCTTTTTCTTCTTAATTTATTTATACTTTAATATCTTTTTCTTGTTTATTTATATTTCCTTGAGGTTCAACATGTTACACATATCCTCCCTCATTCTTAAAATGTTATTAAAAACCACCCCAAACAAAACTTTCCAATCGGATAACAATAAACGTTTTCAAAGACAAATCACAACTAAATGGTATAAGTTGAGCCCAGTCGAGATGCATACCACTGACACCAAATTATGAATGTTCTTTGGATCCAGACCACGGTAAAGTACACTGATATCTAGCTCAGTACTTAGGGCTGCCAACGTTGCTGCTATGTCATCAGCACTTTCACATGTTTTCTGCCAACCTAGAACTGCAGTCCAAAAACACATTTCTTCAAGTTTCCGAAGGAGTGGACTAGTTAAGGCACAAATCCCTACTCAGTCAGTCAAATCACCTGTTATAAAAACATGAGGTGGAGTTGCCAAAATGTGATGGATGTGGTTAGGCTTCCCACAACCACCAGTCTCAGGATCACAAACTAACTGGTGATTCATCTCAACAAGATTAAGAAGCTCATCAAAAGAACTTTCAGCACACATAATCTGCATGAAGATGGAAAATCAGAGGGCATATAGCTAATTAGGTAAGTTTTTCCATGCAAATGACTAAAAGCAAAGGCATAATAGATTAAGAATAGAATATTTATTAAGCTTTTATTACAAAAAAAGAAGGCAATCAACATAAATGTTTGACTGGAAGTAGTTACCTTCATTGTTCGGAGGGCACTGGCATTTATATTGTGGAAGAAAGAGGTGTACTTCAAATGTCTGGACTCCCTTTGACAGCTGTAGCAATTCATTTGCTCAAAAACATCCATTCCAAAGAGAGAATGCACTATACAAGCATCACTTTTACAGTCCCAGGAGCCCATACAATTACTTTCTCCTGATTCAGAATCAGAAACACTGGAACCTGAAGTAAATGCTCGATGCAGGCACTCAAATATTACCGCCAATACTTCAGATGCATCATTCATTTGAGCCTGTCAATTGTTTACATTTTAGACAGGATACCTTATTAAATACACAATCTCATAAATAACTTCTGAATCAACAATCAAACAAACAATTATAATGAAGAAACATCTCATAGAAAGCATGGGTAAATAATGTGGTTCTCATAATTTTACCTCCTGGAAAAAATTACTATCTGGATACAAATTGCTCAAAGCTATCCTCAGAGAAGTGGGAGCAACAGCTTCTCTTCGCATATCAGTAGAAGCAATATTTAGAGCAGTAAAAATATCATACAGTGCACAAACAACACATGGATCTCCCACATGACCATGGTCTGATGTTGATCTCCTTAAGAACTCATCTCGAAATCGTCTCAAATGCCATAAGGACTGAAATCATACAAGAAAAAGAAACCATAGAGGCCAGAACTCTTGACATGAGAGGCATCATAAATCTAATTAATATGAACATATGAAGCCATGAATCATGTTATCTACCTGTATAATAACATTCAGAAAACAATTGTATTCACCAACATCATTCTTCAGGCCGGTACCAACCACATCAGCTCTACTCACAGTTCCAAACATGACCTCATTTGGCAGGACGCCAACATTATTCCCTTCTGGAGGTATCTGAGGTGATCTCAGACTAGAAACCACGGGCATTTTCTGATGTGCTTGAAAGGTGTCTGAACATAATACATATAGACAAGTCAACAATTCTCCAACCTATACTAGGATTAAGTAAAAGTAGCATAAGACTTAAAGATGCTTGCAATGCATTAAAATTCCTGCATTAAGTGCAACATTAATAATTCAACTATACAAGGAATCAACTAAAATACAAAGTGAACTCCATAAAATATTGACTCAGCATAGTGCAAATGAAAAATTTTCAATTGATAACTGCCACCTGAAGTAAGAAAGTAAGACTCGGTCCAAGTGCATAACTAGAAATATAACACTTTGACTTGTATTGACCCAGTTGAACTAAATGACTTACAACTGGATATCATATGGTTTCATTAACCACCACCCACTTATAAAGTCCAGGGGTAAAAATACGGTAAAATGATCCACTTGTCCTGATGACCAAAAGATTCACTACAGCACACCAACAAGGTCCAATCAATTTATACAATCTAGAATGGTAGGACAATAAAGGCAAGACTAAAAACTTTCCCAACAGCAAAAGTAAAGCATCACAAGTCACATCTTAATTTATGAAAAGGCATGTATCTTTATCTTTGTTAGGGGGAAAAAAAAAAGGCACACCTCTCTGGAAAAGCAATGTCCACAAAGTTGCTTATCACAATGTTACTAAAACCACAAGTAATAAATTGATCCAGAATGAAGTATATAAAGAGCTGCAGCATTTAGCATGAGGTGCAAGAATCAATGGCACAGCAAATTATCCATGCTATAAAGACTAAAGAGCCACAAGCCCAAACCAAGCAGAGGATTGTAGCTAATATTATTTTAGATCCTATCGATAAGGCATGCTGTTGGGATAATTAACCTTAATAGTTCATAAAATTTCAGTGGCTATATTAACGGATGATAACCAAAAAAAAGATACAATGTTAAAGAATTTTACCCAGGCTTTGGCGGACAGCCTTCTTTAGGTCAGCCTGGAACCTTTCCTCGTCATCCTCCTCAGCTTGTAAATGTCTCAATGTCATACTTGTACCATCTCCTGTACCAGGAGTAACTGGTTGTGATACAGAAGACAGGAATATCAGTCTGAGCTTCTAGATAACTTGTCATAGAAGGCCTTAAGGAACAGTCTCTAAATTCAATTAGCAAATACAAAGGCATAATATAGGAGGGGAATAACAACCAGAAATCAACATACTAGTATTGAACAACAACAGTCAATCACTACAAAGGGATTATGTTTGCTACATTCATGCACTCATCCATGCACAACAAAGTTTATTCCAATAAAATTATGAAGAAAAATGAAGAGAAAACACAAATTAAACAAGTACCACGTCCAAGCTCAACTTTTTCCTTGTCAGATGAATTTGCTTCAAAAGATTTGACAGCACTCTTCTGCCGTCTACCTCTTCTTACTGTCCGTCTATCAGACATCACCATCCCATCCTCTATAATCTCTCCATTCAGTAGCCCTGACAAACCTAAGTTAGAAAAAAACTTTCCAGTCTAATCTCATTCAGAAACCCAATTAGACAATGCTAACCTTGCTTTGATTTTGGGTAATGGGAATTATCGACAATAGCAGTACTGGGAACTGCCCCACCATTAGCAGTTATCACAGCCGTGTCCTTGGAACTGTTGGCAAACTCATAATTTTGGACCAGCTTTTCCTGATAGGCAATATTTATGAGATTTTTTCAGTATTCAAACACACTTCCAAAAAATAGGGCAATACTATCATCGGCATAATTTCTAGTGCTCAAATCAAGAACGGCATTTTCAATTAAAATATACAAGAAAAATAGTAGCAAAAATTGTTATCCCATAGATAGATTCATAGTGAAACTGAGAGCCTAAAGTGAAAATGCTTACAGATTGTGTATGTACATCGCCCACACCAGATTCCCCAGTCACCTCTATAAATGTCCGATTAGATTGCTTATGTTGCTGCTCAGCAAGGTGTTTCAATTTAGCCTCATTCTCCATTTGTCTCTGATATTCTAAAGTCTCCTCGAGCTTTCTTTCCTCAGCTTCAAGCTCAATTTTACGTCTGAATTCTTCTTCCTGTTGCTTCCAGTCAACACCATTCACTGGGAGAAGCTCAGAATCTGCATGATCACCATCTGATGCAACTGCATAGGAACTATTCGACAGAAATAAATGAACATAGATTAGCACATACTTTACCTGAACAGCATACAAAACATATGGTAACATTTAATCCTAAAAAGCAGATACAGAAGTGCAACATGAGATCAAAAAGCAGACATACCCCATATCAATAGTCTCATCATGAAGCAAATTGCTATCATTACCAATGGAACTCTGCAATACAAGAAAACATTAGACATCATGGTATGCAGATAACTGATCAATCATCCATTAAACAAAGCAACCAAAAGAACAATTTTAAACCTTTGGATCCTTAGTTTTCTTGCAATCCTTCTTTTTCTTATCTTTTGTCTTCTCCAGAACATTCTTTGCGTTATCAGTCCCTCCTCGTGCAGCCTTTTTTGAATCAAGTGCAAGTTCAGCTAAAAAGGCTTCTCTTGCTGCATCAGACTTCTCTGTTGCATCCTTCTCAGCTAGATCCTCTAAATGTGCCTAGAAAAGGAAATTGAACATAAGATAAATGAAGTAGAATTCTGGGGGGAGGGGGATGCTGGGGAAAGTAAACAAGACCTAGCTATCTTATAGACATTTATACAGACCCTCATGTATGATTTCACCAGAGCCAATAAGATCAGTCGATAATCATATGCAGAAACAGGGTCAAGTTTGAGTTCCAACTGTTGCATTCCTGTAACATTTCGCATTATTCGTGCATCAATTTTACTGAGCTGCAATACCAGGTAAGTTTATTAGAAAAGCAAAATGATACATTATATGTTCTTCATGACAAGTGTTTCACAGTCCATATGCTCACCTCTACTGATAACTGTTCTTTCTGTTTCTGAATTGCAACTTCAATGCAGGTGTCCATTTGATGGAAACAGTCCTTGATTCCCCAGCCATTGGAATCACCAGATTCCAAGTCACATAACTGAGAAGTCATACCCCCATAAGTATCCTCATATCCAAATTGGTTTAAATTTAAAGCTTCTGCTTCTTTTAACACTTTCGAGATAATATCTAACTCAAACCTACTGCTCTGATGCAAAGCATGATTCCCATTGGCAGAAAGCTCCTCTTTCCGTTTTCTAAGGGTATCTGTATAG
Organism: Erythroxylum kunthianum; assembly: GCA_024582655.2. Taxonomy (NCBI): domain Eukaryota; kingdom Viridiplantae; phylum Streptophyta; class Magnoliopsida; order Malpighiales; family Erythroxylaceae; genus Erythroxylum; species Erythroxylum kunthianum. The sequence continues at coordinate 3,672,916 of JANIMX020000236.1, read as the reverse complement.
ATTCCGCTAATAGAGTCTGTGATAGTCTCCCTCTTCTTACCTCCTTCAAGGCAAAGATCGTCAACAGCCTGCAAGACTTCCTCATAGCTTAATTGCTCACATTTTCTTTCACAAAGGCTATGAAGATGTTCAAACTCTTTTTCAAGAGTATGGAGAATTTCCATTCCTTGATGCCTTTTCTCTTCTTTTCTTTGCATCTATGATTGCAGTTGCTCACCACATGAGGAGCCCGAAAATATCCATGACAGCAAAGCGTCGACATCAGGCAGAACTCCATTTCCACAGCTAACACTAGAAGCAACTACCTGAGTAGCATTATCAAGACATGTGTTGGATGCAGAATCCGACTGTAATAGACGTTCATTCAAATAGAGAAATGATGCATCCTCATTAAGTATAATCTTCTCTTTAATCTCAGCGTCTTTGACACCACTGTTTGAATCATCTAGTGTACTGCTTTTCTCAGAATACCTACCCAAACCACAAATACGAAATAATCACACCTACCATATAGAAGAAGAAAAATATGTCTCAAACAGTACAAATACGAAATAATCATAAGAAAAGCAGGACATGAGATTTTTAATTACAAAAGAGAAACAAAAAAGAGAAGAGATTGAAAAAGTAACTGTTAGACTTTTCCACCTAGAAGCCATACTGAGAGAAAAAATCACAACAATAACATATATTTTAGCGACAATAATCATAAGAAAAACATTGTTAATTACAAAAGAGGAATGAAGAAGTACCTGCTAAATTTCTCCACCTGGAAGCGATACAGAGAGAAAGAAAGAGAAAAAAACTTGTTTTCAAAATATACGAAAAAGTCGTTTTTACGTTTTCCTAATATTGTTGTTGTTTCATTATTTTTGAAAACATGAAATGGCAATAATACTCAATCAAACACATTTTACTGATTTGTTTCGTTAAAAAATTTCACAACAAAAAATAGGAAACAAATAGCCCCTAAGCAATCATTTTAGATTTTTTAAAATTTATATCCTTCAAAATTTAATATAAATTTTGTTTTTAATTATTATATTAAATTACCGTATCATATTAATTTTTATAATTACCTCATAAAATAAAATATTTAAAATATGTTGTGATAATTATCAAATTATAATATTAATATGAGCTTTTGATATAATTTATATAATATTAAGTATGATATTATTTACTAGTAGTACACAAGATTTACATAATTTTAAGTGATTGACATATATTTACTTATGATATAATTACATAATTTGGCAGACAAGTTCTTGAGATCTTTAACTTAATGTAATTTGTAAATACCTTAAACAACTGTGCTAACAATTTACTTAAAATAAGTCAATCAAAATTTCAATTCCAGCATCCAAATGACTTTTAATTTGTATCGATTATGGGCGTCTAAGGGACAATTTAAATAAAAAATTTTAACTAAAAATATTACTTAAATAGTTTTATTTTAAAATTAATTTAATAATATCTAAATTATACTATACCAATAAATTTAGGGTTAAATAAAAAAATCTCAATCTTCACTCAATTTTGTGATTATAGTCTGAACTTTCAAAAATGACAATTAAATACTCGAACTTTTAAAAAAATTCAAATCTAGCTCAACGTTAATATCTTTATTAACGTTGATGGCGTGACAAGCTACTTCAAATATAAATTTAATGGCTTTTTCTTTTTGATGAAGCCCAGAAGATCAAATCTTTTGCGACAGTGCAAAAATTTGGTAGATATAAATATGTCGAGCGCACAGCTCGGGGCTCATTGATACCGCAAGTGTACGGGTCGTTAAGTAATAAAAGTGAGTACCTAAGTACTTGAGTTATCGTTTTCTAGGATAAGGTCAATACTAGCTCGGACCTCGGACGTTGATTTAGCCAGGCGATAGTAAGATTGGTGGTAAAAACTATTGACCTATTGGATGCGCGATAGCAGGGATTACACTAGTTGATAGTGGTTGACTCCTCTAGATAATTGATCCCTCTGTTTGATGGTTGCACTTCCTAAATAATCCCCGATTAAGAAATTATTTCGTTGAATTGATGTTCCGCTAATTTAGGCTAACTCCTCTATCGAGTGAGTTAACCCCTAATCCCTAAACTTCTCACTGGAATATCTCGAGTGATTCGTACGCATTCCTGATTTAGGGACCGCACTAGGTTTAAGGAACTGTTGACGGTGACGGAAAACCATCGACCCTGTCGTTTCCAGCTCGAGAACGTCAACACCGAAGGTTCGCCGAGCTATCTTCAATGCACCCGAACAACCCTCAATCCCTACGGGTATTCTACTCGTACCACGCTCGGTATAGTCAAATGGTACGAGAATCCTATCTGACTAATAAACATGCATTCATTAATCGAGACATAAACATTCAAAACCACAGGAATAAAACAACCGATAATTTCATTAACCCGAAATTAATCATTTATTACATACAATTCTAACCAGAGTTCACAATTTACAATTCAATACATAATTAAAGATCTAAAACAAGAAAAAAAACCCATGTGACCCATGGTTATGGGTTGTGAGTCTCCACTCCGAAACTACTTATACTTGCTGAAATAGTGTATTTTTGTAAATAGTTTTTCACTCTCATGTTTATGTACAAACATTGATTTTTTATACTAAAAATATTTGTAAGCTTATTTTTGTGAATGAAATGAAGAAAAAAAATTCCGCAAAATAAATACATTTCATTTTTGTATGATGCCACCATAGTAAGTGAAAGTGATTGCTCTAACACGCCCCTCTTGTGGAACATGTACTCGAATATCCTCGAATGTTTGGGTGTGTGACCTATGGGAGTGGGGAATTAAAATTTTGGTATCAGGGCATGGTTTGGCATCCCTAGGGGAATTATAAAAGTTTTTAAACATGATATAAAGTGAGAGACTCGTATAGTAACCTCTATTATTGTTTGATGTAGGTCATCCGCAATAGGAGATCAAGTTGGTGAGTCAGCTGACCAAGAGTCAATAGGAGCCAACAGAGAGTCTTCAGTACCACTTTTTGAACAAATGCCTCCGAGAGTACCTGACAGAAGGCAAATGAGGTATGATAAACTGAGAAAACAGGGAGTTGTCGACTTCTATGGAAGTACAAACCCTACAGAGACAGAAGGTTGGTTGGAAAGAACAGAGAGAGTGTTTGACCAGATGGACTATGAGCCTAGTGAGAGGTTCGATTATGTAGTTTCGCTACTACAAGATCCAGCTTATCAGTGGTGGAAGACAGTTCCGGGTAGCTCAGTCTAACCTTGCAGATTGATATGGGATGACTTCTTGAGTGTCTTCCGAGAGAATTGCATGCCTAAAATCTACCTAGATTGGAAGATGAAAGAGTTTCTAAATCTAAAGCAACGTAGTCTTATATTAGTTGAATATAAGGTGCAGTTTAATGAATTGATGGGGTATGCTACAGCCTTGATTCCGACTAAAGAGGATAAATGTAGACAGTTTGAAGATGGATTGAATATGGGGATCAGAACAAGGTTGGCCATCACTAACCTGAGTAGTTTCACTGAACTAAAAGCTGCCTCGATTCATGTTGAGCAGTTATTGAAAGATAGGTAATGAGAGCATAGGCAAAGTGAGTCTCGAACTAATACTGGCAATAGATTCAATAAATGTCAGAAAAGATCATTTCGATCATAGACTAGATCGAGACATTTAGGATTTAGACCGAGAGGTGGTTTCGCTCAGGTTGATAGTGGTAGAGGCCAAGTATCTGGAGGGCAGACACAACAGATGTCTAGGCCCAACTGTAAGCACTGTGAGAATAAGCATGGTGAAGAATGTTGGAGGTAAATGGGAGCTTG
>JANIMX020000236.1:2997131-3010389 GCA_024582655.2 Erythroxylum kunthianum | reverse complement strand
GGAGACTGGAACCAGGAGGACGGAAGGCGACGAAAACGAAGGAGGTTGATAGAGGACTCGGGTAGGGTAGTCAGGTTGGGGACCTGGGGTGGGTAAGTAGGGTTACATATTTTAGAAAATTTTAATTTAGTCCTATATTTTTAATAATTTGCAATCTGACCCCGATATAATACCGATATTTTCATACCGGCCGGTATAACCCGGTATTCAAACCCGAAATGAAACCCACCTATTTCGTACCGATTTCTGGACCGGTCGGTACAAACCGGTACGAAACGGTTTTTGTTTCCCAGGTGTTCAGGAAAACATCTACGCATTTCATGCCATGATTACAAATGATTCCTTCAAGGTTTCCTTTAATCAAGATTTTATACTACAGAGCGCAATTATGTTTCATAATATTGAGATTTCACTTATTGCAATTACAACAATATTTTTCACAATTACACCTCCACCGTCTATAATTACAGCAATAACCTGATGTAGCAGCAATCCACAAATTTGTAATCAACATCGACAAAATCTTCATTCTCAAGGTCATACTCTAGAGTCTGGTTTAAAGATCAAGGCTGTTTTCAGGTTTTATATGCAAATTTCATGATCATTTGTTTAAGCATACATGGTAAAAATATATATATACCAGCCATTCTTGATTATGAAAACAGAAAAAGAAAAAAGACAGTCGAGGGTAATTACACTTGAGTCTGTAGAAAAATTTTAGAAGATCAAACAATGAATTGTGGATTTAAGGATCAAAGTTGATTTTTCAATGCTTTCTCATGTATAAAAAAATAAATTTCATTTACATTATCTAAATAATAAGATAAATGAAAAAAGAAATGTTAGTTAAATGAAATAATAAATCATATAAAAAGAAGAAACTAAAAATCCTTTAAAAATGAAAGAAATAAGCTCAAAGGTGTTGAAGGTTCAAGGTACTGGGGCTTGAATGAACACACTACTGGGAAGACCGGAAGACGACGTAGAGAAAATTGGTAAATGACAAACCTGAAAGTCTCAATATCGTTCAAGCTTTTGCCGGTATAGCAACCGGCTTGTATTTGTCATAAATGTTGCAAGGAAGCTCTTCAGTCATGACAAGCATATGTTTGATGTACAAAAATATAACAACGTTAGAAGCATTTGTATTTCACATCAGGTCACTTGATTACGTTATTTGAAATAAACCACAGTTTACGATATCAGAACTAAATCTAATTCAATTATGTGACCTTTTAAAGACGTATATTCCTGTGACCGCCTGCAAATAGTCAATTTTGTAAATTTCAGGCTGTTTTGGATAAGATATAGAACATATTTATGCATGAATCATTCCTGTTCCCTTAAAATCAATATGTATGAAAACTCAAATAAAGCACCTTGCAACATGCAGTACAGAATGGCCAACAATTTATTGTTGCAGTTGTGTGACTTCATGCTTAGCATATAATAGGCCAAAAGAAAGCGGGCCGAAAGAGAGCGGGTCCAAAAGGAAATTGATTATCATAAATTGCACCGAATGGTATGAGAATTTAGATATATCAATCACTGCAGAGGATTTACCTTGCCAAAGATTCAGGACACAAGATTCTGCTATTACTGCAAGAGATTCCATAGCTTTGGCATAACCTAACTTCAAAGCTAGGCTAGCGGTGGAAGTGTTGTGCGAGATTACTCGCATATTACAGTCAGTTTGGGAGCAGAGAACCAAAAAAGTAATCAAGGACATGATTGTTGTTGTTATAAAGATTGGTGAAACGGAATTAACTAACCCCATGATTGATAAAGTACATTCACCATTACGTGAGTCCAGATCAAAATTCACTGGAAGTGACATGAACAAATTACCAAGAAACCTAACAACTTTCCTACGTCTGCTCGCCTTTGCCTTCAATTCTCAAATTCTGAATAATGTTTGAAACAAAACAACAGAGCTTAGCTTCTGAAGCTAAAGAAGCAACTGTTGACTCAATAGATATTAGCTCTTCGTGAAACTCTGGATTCAAAACCAGTGAAGAGAAGTTTTCATCGAGTACCAATCCAAGATACCGGACAATATCTTCAAGTTTAGGTACCCATTCACATGCCTTCAAATCCAGCATAGTCGAAGCCTTTGGGCATGGACCTGCCTGAGGGAACATTTCATACTTCTTCAACCATTTTCCCAAGTACCTAATCAGATTCTTTGTCTCATTACCCTTTAGTTTAACTATTGCAGATGATAATATCACATCATCAATGCTCGAGGATGCCATCAAATAATGCAAACAAAGTTCAGACATTGAGAATCCATCATGTGCAATCATAAGCAGAATTGAAGCCTCCTTAGCTACATGAGATTTCTTGTCTGGGAGACTCTTATCACCAGCCTTTTCTACAGCTAACAAGGCCTGCCTTCCCCATTCCTTCCTCACATTCACCATAGTACTCAAAGAATCTTTTGATGGACAAAGAAAATACCTTAAAACAGAGATCAACTCAGACAATCCAAGATCTGAAGCATATTGGACAGTTAGACATAGAAGATCAGACCTCTTTTTATCTGCAAGAGTCATAACTAAATTTGAATAAGAGGAATGATTCACAATTCTATTAATAACCAAGGTCTCCACCAAATCCCATATCTCTAAATCCAAACATGCTTCCAAAACCAAACCTGCCACATCTCGACCAATCAAAAGTCCAACTTTCTGAATTAATACCTGAATATATCTGTCATCAGAAGAATCAGCCCCTATAGAAATCCCAACTTTTTCAACAATTTTCTCAAGAAACTGAATAAAAATTCCAACAAACTCATCCTTGTTGAAGTTATTAGTATCTTTAAGCCTTCTCTTTAACTTTGCATGGAACTTTTTACACAATTCAATCAGCAGAGAATCGGTTTGATATAGCTCCCACCCAGTAACAGGGTTGGCAAGTGCTGCGCTATTTGCGTTTTCAACATTAGGCTTCAAATTCAGAAGAATATCATCCGATTTGAGAATTATTGGGTATTCAGAAAGAGTTGCAATGTTTTCCCCATTGGCCAGGGCATTAGTAATCACATCAAGCAAAGACATCCCAAAAGAGAGAAGCAAAACTTGAAATCTGCAAAAGAACAAACACGCAACATAAAAGTTGAGAAAAGGAGCAAACAGATTATATGAAAAATAACAATGTAATAATTCTCCTTCAAAAACAAAGATTTTGCATTTCAATTGTGCCAAAAAAAATTGCAATAGAAACTGTATCAAACAAAATACGGCTACAATCAACAATCTCAAATCACTAAAAGTTGACAGGAAAAAGACTGAGGTTAGAACATCATACGAAACTGACAACTCCTCTAATAAATGTGTAGATTCCGAACAAGTAAAAACCAGCAAACTAGCAGTAGGTAACTACTTCGTACTCGGTAATACAATCCAAACGCAAATAAAAACAACAAAGAAGAGTGGTGGAAAAAGTAATAGAGAAGCTATTTACGTTGCGGTGGTGTGCGTTTCACTGAAAGTAGCTGAGAGAGTTGAGAGAGAAACACGACCAATATTATTCAACGAGGAGAGGAAGCCGAACCCTAATTCAATACGTACCGTTTCAATCGACCATAACGGGCTGATTTTAGTTACGGGTCAGCCTCAATTTGAGATGTCCAACCCAGGTTAATTTTCCTGGCCTACCTCTTTTCTAATTTGGCATGTACCTTGTAAATTTAATGGAGTAAAATCTCCATAAATAAATAAATTTTATTTTATAATATCAACTTATATTGAATTTCATTTATTTAAAATTATTAATTATTAATTTATTAAAAAAAAATAGTATACTGTTTTTAATTATTATTATTATTTAAAGAACTTATTGGGAATTAGAGGAGTGTAATAGAAATAATATTTAATGGAAGAGAGACATTAAACATCTTTATAAAAAAAAGTAAAATTATCAAAATACATATATATATTTTAGTTATATGCTGCTATCAAATTGGATATCGAAAGCATTCAAATAAGACCAGCTGAGCGTGACAGAAATATGGAGACTTTGGGTAAAAGATATTTTAGTTTCTCCAATAACATATCGTTCCAAAAAAGTTGGACGATATTTTATTTTTTTGGAAGTAATGAGCATGATGGATATCAAATGTGATCACTACATAATTGGATGGCTAGGATCTATTCTGCTTTTATTCTGAAACTTTTGTAGTGGTCACTCTTGACGGAAGTTCCGGGTCGATCAAACCATGGCTCCTCAGCTCAGGTTGAGGGTGGAATTTCCCAGGGTTTCGGAATGGGGCCCAAATCATATATGATTTCTCTATGGCAAGACCAGACAAGTTTTATTGCTTCTGGGGTTCCAATTCCTGCACCTCTGGGGTCTCCAGCAGGTCCAAACCTGTCACCACCATTGTTAACATTAACACCTTTCTAACCTTTCTCAAGCTAAGGAAAATTTGACATCTGATTCCTTTCATACCAATGGTTCTGTGGTGCTCCAGTTGTTCTTGCTCTCAATCCAGCATATGTAGTTCCATTTACTGATTTGCCAAATACTTCCTGCAAACTCGTGTAATAAACAAACTTCTCAGAAACTCCTGAAGTTTAGGGAAACATTGTTAAAAAGCCACTCGATCCTGTGTCAATCCCCTCCAAGTCAATCACTTGTCCGTACAACTAAAATCTGAAATTAAATGCTTTTACTCAACTCAAGCGAACAGGTTGACCGAGCTAAATGATTCAAGTGATTTGAGGTCAATAATCAAGAGAATAACCGACTTGTGTTTCAAATTCTTCCAACATTTTGCAATTGTACTGGCTTGAAATTAGTAAAAGAACATGCAAATAAAACTACCCACAAGTCAAAGAATTACGACTTACCTGCAAAAATAGAGGATCATTTGAAACAACAGCAGCGGTTAAATGAGCGTGCATCCTCTCGAGAACGTCCAAGACCATCGGAAGTTGATCTTTCTTGTACTCGGTTATAATCTGAAATGAATCAATTCAATAAGACAGACAAACCCAACAAAATGGCAGATTCACAAAGTTGTGAATTTTACAAATTATTTCCTCTTCAATATACCCCATGCTAAAACCATCACCATCAGTAAATAAACATTCTAAACATAAAGGTACTTGCTTTTCCCACAGAAGGCTAAACCAGTAATCTCTTTTTTCAGTTCAAACCCACAGTCAGTCAACTACCGGTAGCAAATACAAGGCCTAAATTTAGACTTGTACTTTTAGCATCAAACAAAATGAAACTAGGACTTCTTTCTTCAGGCCATTGTCTCGCATAAAACTTATAAGACAGTTTTTGCTCTTTACAAATTTAGGTCCATAGTCAAAAATAACACAGGACATCAATTTGGTCTCTGCAGTCCTCATCTGCACTTCCTTTCCATGTTCCAACTATATAATTATGACCTTGAGATAATCTTCCTAACATCTTACATGGATGAAGGTTGTGTACTAATGTATTTAGAACAGAGAACTCTTATCAAAAGAAAGTAGGCATTTTCATTAGGAATACATAAGAGAACATGAATTATGGAAACTTTTATACCTGAAATGGTCCAAATATTTCTGTAGTTACAAGCTCAAAATTGTCATCCTTCACAATTTCTTCAAGAGGAACATATACAGCAGTTGGCTTTAAAGCACCATATATTGATGGAATGGAATGATTTTCCAGAGGTTTGCCACCAAAAAGTAGCTTTGCTCCAGATATCTGAAGCAATTTACCCATGTGGTCTAGCATTGCATCAGTTGTAAGCTACAGTGACAAGAACAAAACCAAGTTAACACTTTTCAACTATAATTCTGAAAGATTCAATTTTGAAAATTGACCAGATAATTAGAAAATTGTGATTGTGAAAAAGGATTTATAGGAGAGCCACAAAACAATAGAATCCAGTGTTTACCCTCCAGACTTACAGTGAGAACAGGGCCAACAGTTAAATCTTCCAACTTTCTTCTCTCTGCAAGATCTTTCATTTTAGATATAAGGGAAGTACTGGACCAGTTCTGCAATAGAATAAATGCTCATTAAAGAGAGAGAAAATAAATTTATCTTTTTCCTGTTCTTCAATTGGTCTAAAAGTATTGATTGTAAAGCTATCCTTACATTAGAAGCATATAGTATATATACTAAACCATGTAATACAGCTAAACTCGTGTATGAAAATTTTATAGTATATCTAATACAGCTAACCTCGTGCATGAAAAGTATTGATTGTCCAGAGCACTTCTGGCCACTACATGCATATGCATCCTGGTCACAAACCCATGCAACGTAATCCACCTGATATTCACAAAGCAATAGGAAATTCACTTTAACAATTGTCTTGATCCATGAAATAGTGCAAATGAACCATCAATCATTAAACATGCAACAGAAATACCTCATTAACATCGGGTCCAAGAACTTTCCAGTCAAATCCTGCATCTTCTAACTTAACACGACCTTTCAAATCAACAGCTAGCTTTTCTGCAACTCTTGAGCTACCAGTAAAGAGAGTCATCTGTGGTTTTGCCTGGAAGGTAGCAGGAAAACTACTCAGAATTTCCGTTTCATTAGCGATCATCATCACCAACACAAATAAGCATTTGCTAAAACCAATGGTAGTTTCAAATGAATCGATTGCTAATGATTAGTACCAGCACAATTGCAAACAACTATAATCATTTCCACCCTACTGTCATTCACCTAGTTATGTCATGATGTAGCCCCATCAGTAGACAAGATGAACCCTGCTTCTTTAAGGAGTTTTGACATTATAAACATAACAGTAATGGTGGAACTAAATTTGGCCAAATATTTTCACTAGAAACGATTGTGGTAATAACTAAAAAAAGCATTAAATAGATGCTTCAAGAGTTCAATTGAGCGCAAAGGTACAATAATTTGACAGCAAGTGAAGGTAAATCTTTGAAAAAATTCACAACCTTAGTGCAAACAATAAATAAAAACGTCATCTCCTGAAAGACCAACCTCCAATAAAAGCTTGTTCATAGTCTTCCCATCAGAATTTATGAAATCAACATCTTCCACAGGTAATCCACAATAATGAAGTAGCCGCATCATTTGCTCCATAACAATGCAAACCTGCAGCACGTGTCATCAACAAGTTACAATATGTACAGGGAGAGATGATACTGACAGCCAAGTAGATTGAAATGTGTCTCCAGAGGCTAAAACAGTTTTTCTCATAAATGAACCAGATAAATGGACGAAGTAATCAGAAAAACAAGAAAAAGGCAAGTTCAGAGTGTATATTAGCCTGCAAATGCAGGAAATCTCTCAAAGCTTACAGTGGCTTGACCATGAACTAAATGCACATCTTTCTATTTCAATTACATTATAAATTATGTTTTTGGTTTTTAGGAGAAAAGACAAATCATTTGACTCTCTTTCACCTGTATAATTGAAACCCATCTTCTAAATGTTCATGAATATGACTGTGGAGGAGATATTAAATATAGCAGTGTACACACATGATTTAGTGTCAAGAGTCAAGACCATAATTTTGAAACCCTGAAGATTCCCCAATAAGTCCCCACAAACTGACCTTGCTATCAACTTTCAGAATGGGTTTGTTGCCCATATATAATGCACCCATCAATTGAAGTACCGGAATCTCCAGAGGGAAATTGAAAGGAGTAATAATTGCAACCTGCATACAAGTTCTTCTAAGTAAAGGTTGAGAAAACTAAGTTCTTCTAAAGATATGTAATGTTACAAATGAAATCTATTTTATCTTTATTACCATTCTATCACCATATCAAAAGTGCTGCAATTTTTTTTAAAAGAAAAATAATCCTTCTTATGCAACATGGAAATGCACGCCACAGGCCACAGGTTGCTCCCTCATAAGGTAATTTGAGGGTGACCAACACATCGAAACGGTCTTCTTTGCTCGTCATTATTTCATAGGCACAATCCAAGCAGTTGATGTCAATTATCTATTGAAACACCAAAAACAAAACACTTACAGGACCATACGGCCATCGAAAACCATGACTTTGCTGACCAAGATGATTTCCAGGTACAGCAAAAGACCTTGCCAGGAACCGGACCTGTCAGATATGGAAGGAAATTTGAAAAAACAAATTAAACAAAATTTGTGAATTACTTTTCTCTAGCAACTGCTAAAGAGAGCATAACTTCCAATAGTTCTCTCGTCAACATAAAATCCATTAATTTTTATTGTCAAGTCAAGTCATGTGGTCCATCAATAGAGAAGTGAGAAATCATAACTACATTCATGAGAATAAGTTCAAAAGGAGATTAACCAATGCCACAATTATTAATTAATTTGATAAAATTGAAGCCAATTTAAGTTCTTAGTTTCTTTTGAGATGGGCAAAAGGAGGAGAAGAAGCATTTGGCGGGAGTTATCTTGATCCACCTGATCACCAGAGAAATTTTCAAGAAACTTTTGGGTAACTTGAACTTCACCAAGTGCTTGCTGATAACTCTTCGGAGAGACCCTTTGTATTAACCTAGTGAAGAACTCAGAAACCTGAAAATCCATTGAAATTGCAATTATTACAGAATCAACACTGTGATAAAGTAATAAGAACATAAGCTAAGTTTATCTTAATTAAATGGACAAGGAAAAGAAAGTTCTCATTCTTCCACATAGAATAAATTACCTTTGGCAAACCAAGCATGTGGGCTGCCTTAGCAGATATGTCTCCAAACAAAAGATATCTGCGGAAAATTATTTTTTTAACCTTCAGTATATTAAAAAAGATAGCTGATGACTAATCATTGTAGTCGATATCACTTTACCATTTTAAGAAGGCTAGACTAGAAGCAATAGGATACAGAGAAAAAGAATACATAAAGCATCAAAGTTAGATGGGAAAGATAGAAAGCAACAAAAACCTCTCCGGTGATTTAAAGGGATTGTGTAGTCCATGCTTCGGGCACTTGGACAAGCTCTCGACAAATGGCTGCATAATTAGTCCAACAGTAATAAAAATTTAGCAGAAACGCACACATACTGAATTTTTGTGACAGCAATTAGTGAAGTTCAGCTAAGATGACCGTTGGCATAAGAAATTATCTGAAATAGTTTTCATATTAAAAGGAAATGACATATTGATACTGTCCTGAGTACAAAATTCAGTTTAAACACAACCTAATTTGGACTATCACAAAAGTTAAGTCAAACTTGAAAACAAAGCGAAGATGATATTCTACAGCATATTCATAAACCTATACCTGAATTCCTGTTTCATCAACATCAGCGACTCTAATGAATGGCTCTCCATTTAAAGGATCCACAATTGTGTTCCACTTTGAAGATCCTTCCCATTTGCCCTGCACTGAAGTCAGTGACATTCTGTGCTCAAACTTCCAAGATCTTTGATTGGAGATCTCAACATTAGGGATGGTTCATAAAATCTAAACCAGTTAGAGATTCAAAATTTAAGCTTCAGTTGATCACATAACGAAAATTCAACTATATTTTCCAAAGAAAGAATATTGTAAAACAAAAGGATTTCTATCTTTGTTTTCTGTTCCACTGGAAGCCACATTTTCATAGTAAATTTTGGGATTCAAAGAAGAGAGGAAAATTTTAAGGAAATCCTCTCATGAAAATACAAAGACATATGTATTATGCGGAAGAGCTAATGTTACTGACCCAAGTTGTGCACTTTAGCAGGTTGAGAACCTGATGTTTCGTCAACTTCTACAGTTGCAAAAGGCAAAGAATGAGCTGACCTCCTATAAAGAGAGAAACTGAAATATCAATTTTATAGAAGACAGACCGCCGAGCGATGCAAGCAGTTCGCCTTTGTAGAAGAAAATAGCCAAAACTTTTTGTCACCGAAGCAGAACACTATACAAGCCAATCAGGGCCACAACAAAAGTTACAGACATTGCCAAAATAAAGATTCCTCCTTTATGAAAATCACCCAGGTTAATGAAGAAACAGCCCCATCTATTCGGCCTCAAAATCCAAGCAAACCTCATAATCATCACCAAAAGATAATAAGTCAACAATCCCACCACTTTAGAAAGGATTGTAATAAAGAAAGTACCTCGAAAGATTGAAAGAAACGAACCACGTCAGAGCCTTTTGGGGAGCTCTAGCTCTCACTTCTCTGCAGGTTAGAAGCCTGTACATGATTTCTCCGTGAATGGAATAACACACAAAAATGCCCCTTCAAACCTCCTGTAGATAAGCTCTTCACTTAAACCTCCAATATGTAAATTTGGGGTTTTGGCAGCAAAGAAGCTACTTTCTTTTACTATCTTTTCCTTTTTATTTCGTCTTTTTCTCTTGTGGATAGAAACAACAAACACGGAGCATTAAACCCTCTAAAACATTTATGATTAGATCCTCAAACGCTACGGCGTGGAAGAAAGAGATGCTTAAGCCTCGTCCAAGGACAAAAACCATTATCAGATCTCTTTTTGACGCGTGTTGCAACTCTAACAGTGCGCATCTCTTGGGATTCTGCAGCCACGTCACACCCCAGTCACTTGTGTAGCTATTCCCATGTCTCGAGTTTTAAGTGTCAACCTCGTGTAGGTAGGCGTAGGCGTACAAACATGAGTCATCTATGGGATATCATTTTCTAATTGAGAAAAAGAAGAAAAACCATGTGTCCTGTCAGTGAGTTTTCACACGGGCCGTAAAACCATCTTTCAATATGTGTGTCAGTGAGTTTTCACATGGGCCGTAAGTTTGGGATACTTATGATTGGACCAGGAGGTGGTGGCAGTTCTTTTTTTTTTTTTTTTAAAAGGTAGACATTTCATTGACCAAGTGAACGTCGGTTCTTACCAGCTCGAATTGTGTTCCAAAGACCGATTGTCACGGCAACTGTCAAAACTAGACTATCATTTGACTGGGTAACGTTTGATACCTAAAAATCAGAGTTTTATCCAAATTTAGCCAAATATAACTTTCCGTTGTATTAGTATTCTAAATTTAGAGGCTGGTTAGTTCTTAGTTTCTGTTTTTTTTAGTTTAAGAAAAAAAAATATAAAAATAAAAAAAAATCTATTTAGTTAATATTTGTAATAAAAAATTAAAAATAAAAATGTGTTTGATTTTATTATCCGGTTTTTATTTTTTAATTATTCTCTTATGTTAACAATTTGAATATAATATATTATATTTTAAAACTAATTAATTCTTATTATAACTAAAATTAAAATATATACAAATTAATATGTAACAAAAATAAAAAAAAAAGTTGATGAATTATTTATTTAATTTTAATTATGAACAGTAAAATGCTACAGTAAGAATTATAAAAAATTTCACAGCTATTTTCATTTTATCAAATCCAAGGAATTCGGTTTTTATAATACTGAATTTATGACCCAAAAAATTAAAATGTTGTTATTTTCTGCAAAAAAATTATTTTGTACAATATTTTTACTTTCTACAGTACCTCAAAATAACAATACTGCAGTGTTTTTATTTTATCAACTCCAAAAAATTTGGTTTTGTGATACTGATTTTATGAATCCAAAAAATTCAAAGGTTGTTATTTTTTGCAGTTTTTTTATTTTGTGCAGTATAACAACTTTGAGCTACTATCAACTCCAAAGAATTCGGTTTTTTCTTCTTTTCTGTAGTATTGTGACGAAATAATAGTTACTTTCTGCAGGGCTTCCCTGGAATAAACTTGAATTGGAAAGCATGGGCTTTTGAAACTTTGTAGGGGTCAAACAACATAAAGGTTAATACAAGGCGACGGAGGTGATGAACATATCCATCGCCTTCATCGTCCTATGATTGTTATGTATATTAATATCACGCCTACCATATAGAAGAAGAAAAAGAGAGAAAGAATCACAACAATAACATTACTTCAACGATAATAGTCACAAAACGAAAAAAAGAAGAGATTGAATAAGTACTTGTTAAACTTCTCCACCTAGAAGCAATACAGAGAAAAATAACCACAACAATAATAGGTACTTCAGCGACAATAACCTGTTAGACTTCTGAACCTATAAGCAATACCGAGAGAGAGAAAAATAAAACCTGTTTTCAAAATATACGAAAACGTCATTTTTACGTTTTCTTAAAGTAGTCGTTGTTTTTTTAATTTTTGAAAACATAAAATGGCAACAATACTCAACCAAATACATTTTAGTGGTTTGTTTCCCTTAAAAAATCACAACAAAAAACAAAAAAAAGGAAACAAACAGCCCCTTAATTTCTCTCTGTTTTTTTTTATAAACCGCAACCACAATTACAACAAAAACAATTTTTTTTACTTTACGAGGATTAAATGAGGGACATTAATTATACATAACTTTACCCTTATTTTTTTATAAAAAAGTTGTTTATGTGATATTTTAACCTTTTATTAATTTATTATAATATTTATTTAATAACATTATACAACACAAGACTTATATATTCATATATATCTCATTATAATATTATTAGTGATGTCTCTCTACTACTTAGGGGTAAGACTGCGTATTACTGGACCTTCCCAGATCTCGCGCAGGAGCGAAATTTTTACTGGTGTTGTTGTTGTATAATACTATTAGTGATAAATTTTAATTGTACTTAAATGTATTTTATTTTTTGAAGCATTTTATAAATTTTTATGACTTTTTTATTTTCATAATTTAAAATTTGAATAAAATAATTTTCTAATCATATTTTCAAATTTTGCATTGAATTATCCTGAACATGTTTTTCAAAATTATAGGAAAATTTTCAATTATTAATTTTTTTATAAAGGAAATCATTTATCACAATTAAAAATTTCATTTATTAAAATATATTGGCATGCAGTTTTTATAATTCATGACATGTTAATATTTTATTCATTCTTTAGTATATTTAAAATAAATTTATTATTATCTTTTAGTTTCATAAAAACTAATATTAATAATTTCGAATAGTATTTTCTATCAAATAATCAAGAATTCATTTTCATGAATATAAATTATTTTGTTTAAAGTATATTTCAAATAAATTTAAAATTAAATTGAGTTTTTTTGTGTATTTCTTTTATTTGAAACATGAATTTAGTTAACAAAAATATGATAAGAGTTGTAAAAATTGCATGAAAAGTCACTGTATTTGTGACTTGTATTCATTTGAGTCACTGAACTTTTAGTTTTTCAAATAAATCTCTCTACTTTAAATAAGTTACATATTTAGTCATCCGTTAAATACATATTTAGTTTACTTTAAATATATTTTGGGAGTGAGGTGGCAACATAACCAGCCTGTTAGGATTAAGCACCTGCAACACCCTATTTCCCTCCTTGGTTCTCCACC
>JANIMX020000236.1:2979275-2991824 GCA_024582655.2 Erythroxylum kunthianum | reverse complement strand
TTTGGCTAAACAACCATAGACATTATTTCGGCTTTTCTTGAGCATTATACTTAGGATTGGCTTGGGCTAGGACAAAGACTAAATAATCTATGTTCTAGACGGTTAGAGATCCCTAAATAAGGTGATCTAATCCACATCTATCGTGTATGTGCGTACGTGTTTCGCAAGTTAGGGCTTGTTGTTGGATCTAGACTTAGGTCCTTAACACAATTTGAATTTAATTACATTGTTCATCCATCCCTCCGTGCTACTGTGCGTTTTTAGCAAAAACGCAGAGTCTGCGTTAGACGCAGACAACTGCTGCCTCACTTCTTTGTATTTTTTTTTCTCTTCTTCTTATTTCATGAAGACAAGTAAAAATTAATCTTTGAAAAATGACCAAAAAACCATACTTTTGAATCACTTTAACTTCTTTGCTTCCGAATTATGCCTAGAATCACAAACGAGTCAAAGTGAGTATTTTAAGCATTTTTAAGGCACTAATAACTAAGTGTAGCATATCAAATGAATCAAACTATAAACATTTATCACAGGTGCACGACGTGAACCAACGTAGAGGAGAAACGAAGAACCAACGCAGATGGAAGGTGAAAATGAAAAATGTCGTATGAAAACAACGCAGATGTGAAGGACCAGCGCAGACGTTGTATGAAAAATGTCGTATGAAGAACCAGTGCAGATGTGAAGGAGTATATGGAAGCTACACCTCAAAAGCATCGTATGAAGAGCAGATGGGCATTGAAAAGTTTTCCTAATATTATAAGGACTAAAATAAATATATAATATAATATAAATATATAATATATAATATAGCATATAACAATATACTTTAATTGTTATTACTTATGACAAAAGTACCAATTTAGGTTTGATTTAGCTTGATTCTACCCGAATTAACTAAAATTTAGGCTTGTTTAACTTTTAAATATTTTAAGGTTTTAGGTCGAGCCCAGATTGTCTGGTTCAACCTGATCTAAAATTTAATTTTTAAAAAAATTAAATTATATATTTAGTCAAGTTTGGTTATACTCGATTGTGCTCGGGTTCAGGTAGGACTTTACCATAACTAGGTCTGAGTTCGATGCTAATTATTATATCCCTTCATTATTGTTTAAAGTTATAACAGATTTAATTGTTGCTTATATAAAATTTTATAACAACGTTACTTTAATTTTGTTGCATTTTTAAATATATGGTAATAAATTACTATTAGCGTTGCCTATTAATATTACTAAAGACAACGGTTTAAAAACTGCTGCATTTTATAAATTTTTAGCAACATAATTTAAAATGTTACAAATTTAGTGTTGCCTTAACGACTTTTTGTTGTAGTGAAAATTCTTTTTTCTTCGCATTTACATTTTAAACTTTGCACAGAAATTGTTCTCCTAATCAAAAGTTTACATAATCATAATTAACTACTTGCTTGGCACAAAATATGGCTTACAAAAATTTCAAAAATCTAGCTAGATTTGCTATTAGAGTGCAAACAAATCACATGTACATTAACTATAATAGCTTGTCTGTATTATTAATTGTATTAAGAAATTTTTAATAAAGTCTATTGAATCTTTTTTTGGGAATTTCCAAGTCCATCTAACCAGGAATTTCAAAGTGTTGAACAAAAGTAAAGAATTGATTTGAATTATTATTTAATTACCAACTTACCTATTTCATTTGATTATATCTTCACTAATATAATCAAGAAATTGATCATCATCTTGGCATGTGCAACTTCCAAAAGCTTCAAACATATTCCTGTACTATCCACTAATTGAAATTCAACGGCGTTCAAATATTGTATAGTTGAAACTCCTGCGTTGTTGCACAGCTCATCGAGTTAAGTAAATTTGTTGTACATTATCATATTTCAAATAAGATCTTAATCTTTATTAATTAGCAACTATAATATAATTTTTTTCGAGATGTTATAGTTCTTGAATTATTAAATCTTTGAATTTTGTTATACATTTCAAACTTTCGTTAATAAAATCTTTTTATGTAATATTTAAATTAAATGTACACAACAATTTAGTTATATGTCTAACAAAAATTAAAATTTTTATGTAATATTTAAATTAAATGCACACATCATTTTAGTTATTTGTCTAACAAAAATTATGTTAATGTCAGACTAAAATTTTAAAAATAATATTCGTAAAAGTCATAATAATATAGAATGATTAAAAACTTAAAAACTAAAACAGATAATAATTTTAAAATAAATGTATAAAACATTAGACATATATAATATAATACAGAGTGATTAAAAACTTAAAAATTAAAATAAATATTAACTTTAAGTTAAATGTCTAAACACATATATTTGCCAATAGCAACATATTTGACCCAAATAGTAATCACTATAAAACCCTACTCCTAATCAGCTTGAAGAAGAAAAAAGTAAAAAAGCACCTCCAGTCTTACAAACGGATAAAAGAGCCAAAAGATTGACCATATAATTAATGAACCTGACTTTGTAATTAAGAAACTTCAAAGATGAGTAGGAACCTTGAATCTCGGCTACCTTCAGCCTCTCCTTTTTTTCTTTTATGTACAACTTGTCATAATAATGGTCTTAGTTGAATTCTTCTAGTTCTTAGTTTATTACTAAAAGTATGCATAAAATATTAGTTGTAGAGATGTTTCTTTACTGCAATTGGATTTGAGCGTTGACATTTTTGTTTGGTGCTTATGTCCTTCCTAGGTAAGCCCATGCGGGTTTTGAATTTCCCTTTAACAGGTCAAATATGTTTACTGGATGCTCTCTCTATATATACAAGTGTATCATGGTTCTCTTTGAGATGGTAAAACAAGAAAAAATAAGACAATAAGAGATCAATTCATCAAAAGAGGTCATATATATGGAGGGAAGATCCGGTCCTGAAGAAGTTGTCAAGGAAGACAAAGGAGCTGATTCTTATGGTGGTCAGGAAGGTGGTTGCAGAGAAGACACAGTTGCTAATAAGGTTATTTTGTAACCCTTTATCTTCTCCTTTCTCTATTTTCTCCTTCTTCCTCGGGAATTCAGCATAGTTGAACAATAGTTTCTTGTCCAGGAAGAGTACTTTTGGATTTCTTGGAAGTCTTAAGGGATTATTACATGTTAGTGAAATAAAAATGCAAGTAATATACTCTCCTACCATTATAATTTATTGGTTTTTCTCGGACGAAGTTAAGCTGCTTATAGCATCTCCTGTGAAGAATTTTATCAGCTCATATCAGTTTAGTTTTTTATTTAAGATACACATGCATGCATAACAGAATGTTTCAGAAATTTGCCCACTTCATAGATTAAAAGCAACAAGAAAGCTTGTTGTTGTTTCCTTTGCCCCTTTTTCGGAATTTCTTAAGTTTCAGCTTTCTGTATGTTATGATAAACTTTACTGAGAATATCGCTTTTTCAGTGAAGATAGATCATGAATTATACTTTATTTATTTATTTATTTATATGTATAACTCAGGTTGGAAGCAATCTGAAATCCTCTTCTCCAGAAGACGGGAATAAGACCATAACAAAACAGGTAAAATCCTGACAGAAAAAAGCATACTTTAAGATATTGAAAGGTTGATAGGATTAAGAAGCGCCATGAGATGGAAGTAATCTTGCTATGTGATGTTTCTGCATGATGTGTACTACGTAGAAACTGAGGCCGATTTCGTTTTCAAGAAAAGTAAACGGATTGTATGGCGCTAAGAGATGTGTGCAATGGACAAAAGATGACATCTAAGCATTGACCTATGATTTTTGAGACATTCTAATTAATCACCATGAACATCTGCAGATATTTTGAGTAATCCAAAAGACTGACAAGTTGGATCTGGAAGGCAAAGAAAAGACCCAGACAACTTTAATAGTCATGAAATTGGCAATTTTGGTGGTCCCAAAGTCGTTTTAATTGACGTAAATGTATTACAGTGCAAGTTTTTGTCTTGTCCTAAATTTTACTTGGTATGATATTCTTGACCGTGATCATAGACAACCTATGACTTTTAACTTTTAAGACGCTGCAACTTGCCTCATGAGGTTATATATACATAGCTATTGCTTGAGTTCTTTCATTCTTTGTTTTCAACTCACTTGCCCTAGATATTTTTTTTTCCTTGCATCTTGTGAAAGGCCATTATTATCTGAAAAAACTTAAGAAGCTCCTTCCTTTATTGGGTTTGTTATCTTTTTCTTGTGCCCTCTAATAACAATATTATACTGATCCCTGCACAGATAGCTGCTAAACCTGATCCGGAGGATAGGGCGAGTATGGGACCAGATTCAAATGAACCTTCTTCAAGCCAGAAGGAACAGGTTAGAAGGGTCTTCTTTGTTTTAATACATGTCAGAAGCATGTAGGAATTGAGATTTGAGATCGATCCAAATTTAAAAGGAAAACAGCATGTTCCTCTTGATTTTCTTGAACTGATTCCATGTCTTACACTATACAAGACTTGTTCCAGTTAGCATGCTGGATCCATACATCTCGATGAAAAGACTCTACATATATATGATTATACCTAATCCATTATCCAACAATTTTTTTTTAATATAAACGGGGAAGGGAAGGATTGTAAATGAGAATAATTAATTTTTATCACATTAAACAATATTGGAAGATTCTACTAAAAATATTTTAATAGAGGATTTTAAGCTTTTCATACATTATTTTATATTATATAGATATTTTAATGAAAGAAAAAAATTAGTGATTATCATTTGATGGTCATTGTTGACCAATACCAATAAAAGAATCTTATTTTTATAAAATAAATTCTTTATTTGATAAAAATGGTCACTTAATTACTAAATAAACCACCTAATTAGTCTTTAGTGCAACATAACATTTTGATTTACTAGCATATATAGTTATGGATGGAGTCTTTGTAATCTCATAATATAGTTTATGTATCAGTTTAAATTAATTTTCATTAATCTATTTTAAATGACGAGTTATATTCTAATAATTAAAATTTTAAAAAACATTACAGGTTTAAGGCTTTTTAAATTTTAAACTAATAATTTCTTTATGTTTATAATCATTCATTCTTTGGTTAATATTTCCACCTTTTTTTCTTTTTCTCACCTCAAATAAATAAAACTATTCTCATATCATATTATATTATAACTTTAATAAATACTATTGAAAAGAAATTTATAGACAAATTTTGATTTTAAATTGTTAGTTAATTCAAATATTCTTCAAAATGAAATTTTAGTAAGGGCAAACCCAGTGTACAAGGCTCCCCGTTATGTGAGAGTCGGGTGAGGGTCATCAATTGTACGCATTCTTTTCTTTATTAATAAATTTATTGAGTTTGTTTAATGTTTATAACAAGTCTAAATGAATGATAACGACGATAATAATATCAACAAGTGTGAATCTTCTTAAAATTTAGTTTTTTCAAAATAAATTGTTTAGATGAACTAGTATACTAACTTATGACAGCAAGTGAAATTAGGTACTGAGACATTGCACTAGAATAAAATTTTACGCAGACATTGATCATTGTCCTTTGTCTTCATTTTTCTTGAATAATGAGTAAAAGACTCGATCTTTAAATGACTTTTTTTTTCTTGATTATATGTACTGCAGGACGTGCAGCTTGAATGTGCTAAAGCTGAAATGGGTGAGGTGAGAGAAGAAAACCAAAGACTCAAAACTTATTTAAATCAAATAATGAAGGACTACCAAACCCTGCAAATGCAATTCTATGACATTGTTCAACAAGAAGAAGCCAACAAGTCCACTGAAACAGAAAATAATCATCAAGCAACTGATCAAGAGACCGAGTTTGTTTCACTCACCTTAGGTTTTCCAAGTGATACCAACAATAATGCTAAACCTTCTAGCAGAGGGAAACATGATGATCAAGTTACTAAAGAAGGCCTGTCTCTTGGACTAGGCTGCAAATTTGAAATCTCAAAATCAGATACAATTAGTGATGAAAAGCAAAGTCCGGTGAACAGCTTTGAAGAACCTAAAGAAGAGTCCCAGGAGACCCGAATGTCGAACAAGGCTCCAAAGATAGCTCGAAGTGGAGACGATGAAATTCTTCAACAAAACCCTGTCAAGAAAGTTAGAGTTTCTGTGAAAGCTAGATGCGATACTCCAACTGTTAGTCTTTTCTTATACAACTACTCTATTCAGTGACAAGATTATGTAAGCAAACAACTTTGTTATTACGTGACGACCTTTTTTATTTATTATAATGTATACAGATGAATGATGGCTGCCAATGGAGGAAATATGGTCAGAAGATTGCAAAAGGAAACCCATGCCCTCGAGCTTACTATCGTTGTACTATAGGACCAACATGTCCAGTGAGGAAACAGGTACTGACACTCACAATTCATTCTTTTAAATGCTACTAATTAGTACCTTTATGATTGAAGTAGCGATCTTATGCATTAGTGGTTCTTTCCATAACATTTATTACATTTTTACAAGTTCTTTCTTTGGGACATCTAATCAGGTGCAAAGATATGTTGAGGATATGTCCATCTTAATCACTACCTACGAAGGGACACACAACCATCCACTTCCTGTTTCAGCCACAGCTATGGCTTCCACAACCTCTGCAGCTGCTTCCATGCTTTTGTCTGGCTCGTCATCTTCCTCTGGACCCAACTCATTATCATCAAATAGCATCAACACCAAAAACTCAGTTGATCTTCATGGACTAAAATTCTATTTATCTGATAATTCAAAGATGAATCCTTTCTACATACAGAGTAACCCTTCCCTTTCTTCTTCTTCTTCCCACCAAATGATCACTCTTGACTTGACCTCAACCCCATCCTCTTCATCTCCTTTCACTAGGTTTTCTTCAACTTACTCTCCAATACCACAATTTTCTTCTACAAGTCTCAACTTCAGTTCTTCTGAATCCAATGCAACAATGCCTTTGAGCAATATGTTCTTTGGCTATAATTGTGGTTCTCATCCTTACCAAAGAAACCCACTTAGAATGTCGAACCTTGAAAGAACAGTGGTAGATAATAGCAATGTTTATCAGACCTATATCCAAAAAAATCACCCATCTCAACCTCTACAATTGTCGTTATCGGACACTATTACTGCTGCGACAAAGGCAATCACGACAGATCCAAGCTTCCAATCCGCCTTAGCAGCTGCTCTCACATCTATCATTAGCACTAGTAATGATGGCAACAGTGGCACCGCCGCCATTAGCAGTGGAAATCAAGAAAGCATGGACAATTTTGCACAAAAGTTAAAGTGGGGTGTGAATTTTCCGGTGGGTAGTAGCTATTCAGCGACATCTAAAGGTAATGCATGTGCAACAAGCTACTTGAACAAAGCAACTTCATCAACCAATCCATATCAGTCGGGAAATTTGGTGTTTTTGCCATCTTCATTGCCCTATTCTGCTCCCAAAGGTGCATCTACATCCTCCGGAGATAACATGGATCAAGCCACTTAATAATTTTGATAAAACTTATTGAATATACACTTCTTCTAATTCATTTTTCTTTATGTAGTTTTATTATTATTTTATGCTTAATACTACATGATCAAATCAGAGGATTGTTTAAACAAAAAGATTATGTTCAATAAGGTGATTAATTATTGCATAATCGTTGTATATATATATGTGTTAACACCTGATTTTAAGGATGAAATGGTCGATGGGGGTATTGAGTCGAGACAAGTAATTGAATCGGATGCCAGGTGAACATTTAAGGGTACTAGACGATTGGAAGGAAACATCGGCTAACGATATAGGATTTGGCAGCCGATTGCAAAAAGATATCAACTGAACATAAATGGATAAGTCAAAATTCCTGAAAATTCGCTCGGATAATTGTTTGAAGAAGCGTGAAGAAAGACGTCAGTATCGTAGTTGTTGCATAGAACTATTACTCTTCAAGATAAGATAAACAACAAGATATCCTGGAGATTTCCTAGAGTTCGAAATTTTGTAAATAATTGTTGCACATATCATATAGTTACCTGTATAGATACGATACTTGAATGTACACGAAACTGTAGCCTATAAATACCAAGTGTAAATACAATGAGAAACTCTCTCTCAACATTCATACAATCAGCTTATTTCTTTAATTTCTTAGCTTTTTACTTTTCGTAGTTTAATTTAGCTCTCAATCACCACCCACACCAGACGCTCTTTGGTTTATGGTTGCTTCTACCCCTTTAAAACTACAATTAATCATCGACACAAAATAATTATTTTTTCAATCATATATTTGATATAATAATACGTATTCGTCTTCCTTTAAGATTAGTTAATTAAAAATATGTAATTCAATTAATTTTTATTACTTATCAACCTTAGATATGATCCAAAATTTAATTAGCCAATAGCTTTAAAAAAAGAAAGATCATCAAAGCAAGATAACATAACATACATAGTTGCATTTAATATAGTTAAACACTTTTCCTAAGAGTAAAAATTTCTGACGCAACAAATTAAAACTCTTATTTGCTACAAATAATTAAATGAATTGAATTTTTATGTATTCAAACCTTAATTTAACAAATGATCATTTCAATCAATAATCTAAATATGCATATTAGAAATTAATCATACAAACGAAGCACAAAAAAGCAATCCAGTACATGAATAAATGAAATACTTCCACAATATGACCCAATTACCTCTCAACTTTTAAAAATCCAAACATGAATAAATGAAATACTTCCACAATAAGACCCAATTACTTGTTAATCTTTAAAGTTCCAAAAGTGTTTATATTCCCTTCAACCAAGAAAAAAAGACTTAGCCAACAATGGTCATTCCAACAACTAACATCCAACGGACTATTATAATATCTACTAAAACTAGGAGGAAAAAGAGGACTTTTGAGAGGATGGAAAATGTAGCTAGAAGATGAGATGCTTTGCTCCTTCACACATTGGTTTATTTATAGCCATTTGATCCTATGTGAAAATCTTATTATTGCGAGTCTTTGGATTATCCAGATCATAACTTCATTGATTTCCACTCATATTTGGCCAGGATAAGTATTCTAATAACTTCAAATATGCTTTTTCTCTTACAAATTCAAAGTCTAAAAATTGCAATGAGCGTGCCCATGCCTAAGATTACGATAGACTATTTTTCTATATTTCAATAATCTAATCCAAATATGTAAAATAAAACATTTGTTAGCCAAATCTCCTTGATTCACCCTTGATCATTATTGAAATTTCTCCTCTATTTAAATTTTCAAATTTGGATTAAAAACTGATCCTTTTTTTTAATCAAATAGCATCTTTAACCCTTATCCTGCAAAAATAAACAAAATACTAAGTTTGAACATATTAAGATAAGATTATAGAAGATTTTGAATGCTAAAAATTAGGTAAAATTGTAACATATCAAATCCTCCCACATCTAAACTTTGCTTGTACCTAAGCAAATGAGAAACTAACAAAATAAGATAGTCAAATAGTTTTTACCAAACCACTTCTCATAAGATTAAACTATACACATTTCTTAAAACTTAGATCGAAAAGAGTTAAGCTTCAACACACATCTAAGTCGATTTTCACCAAAAAATATGAACGGAGACAATTAAAGACAATCTTAATTAAAAGTAAGCCCAGAGCTTTAATGAAATTTCTCACCCTCTTTAACACAAGTGTTTAGGTTCAATTGTTTACTCTCAAACTCTTATCACGAGCAATACACTAATATAAACTTGCACATACACCAAATATCTCTCACCATGAACTTGTGAAGGAATGAATCCAAATGGATATTATTAATGGTTGTAATGGGGCTTAGTTTAAGGGTTGCAAAAGGGAGAATTATAGGATAAAACTACACATAGTAATAAGACATTCAAACAAAGTGTAAATATGATATGGAATGTGGCCAAGTACTCCTCCATGGATGTAAATATGTTATGGATGCAATTATTCTCTTCTTGAATTTTTTTAAAATTCATAAATTATTGACACAAAATTAAGAAGCCATCATACAAAACTGATACAAAATAAGTAGCTTGGAAAATAAAATTTGAAGCGAAGTCCTTCATATTCCCATAATAATTAGAAATACCTTATTAAGATGTGTAGTTAGGTGATAGGATGTATAATAGGTTAGGTTTATAATGCGGGTTTATCTTACAAAGAAAGAGATTGTAGCTTAAAGGGGCTTAACTAAGGATAATTACGAACAATGGCTTTTTAAGTTAAATGGCTTAAACAAGGAGGTCTTTCTCATATTCAAGTCTCATGTAATCATAACAATTGAAGTTGGTTCAATATAAGTTCTAGAGGTATCCAAATGATAGAAAAGCACATACCAAAGGAAAATGGATAGGCATAAGATGTTTCTATCCTTAAATGCTCAAGTGCTCATAGGTTTCAAACAAATTCACCAAAACCTCATGCACTAATTCATTATTCAATTGTCTCTCTTTGTCTAAATGCATACCCTAACTATTTCAACTTATCAAAGTGTTTAACTTTCATCTTACTCAATTTAAGTCTCATTTGCACATATAGTCTAATTCATTCAAAATAGTTTGGTGAAAATATCTTTAGAAAATCTTATTTCATCAATTTCTAAAATAATCAGGTGACAATAATAATTTAAAAGAGAATGTTCAAATAGCCTAAAAACTAAAAATACCATAAAGTCAAAAAAAGTATCCCACCCCCACTCAAATTTAAAACATTATCGTTAATGTTTAAATTAAAGTACAAAAATAGGAATTAAAAAAGGGGAGAAGAAGAGGCCACCCAATTTTTTTTTATTGTTTAAGTTGGTGAAGAAGAATGGAAACCTTATGGAGAAGGTGGAAAACGAAGCATAAACCCCTGGTCTAAGAAGAAAGTCATCAGATTGTGCTCCATTTGATACAATTTGCTCTCAATCCTTTATAATTGGGATACAATAGTCTATTAAGTTAAGGAAGAGGAAAAGACATCTTCTTATGGGTTGGTAGCTAGACATTTTGCAACTAAAGGTCTGCTGTATTGGAATGTCCTAAAAGACACAAAAGTTGGATCGGTTGAACAAAATTAAAAATGTCATCAAACTGTTGTGTGATGATTTACATCCTGGCTAAACAATTTTGATCCAAGGGTTTCATCTCACGAGCAATGTGCATATCAGTATTAGATAAATCAAGTAAATCCAAATTAGTAGCTAACTGAGCGATGTGTGATCATAGGATTAAAGGTTTAATTTTCTTTTAAACCACAAATAGAAATTTTGTAATCAACCAATAACCTAAGTTTATTGTAATATTTTGTTCTATACACCAAAAAAAAATTCAACTTTAGCTAACATCTCTGCACTATCTCATTGTCCTAAAACGTTGTAGGCTAAGAAATGTTGTCAATATTTTAAAACAAGATTCTTTATATATGGAATTTTCAAGGGACTTGGGTTATATGATTTATAATCAATAGATCATTCACTCCATAATTCAACTAGTTGAAAAGAATAATCACATTTTGAATTTATGAACAAATCCTTCTTAGCATCAGCCTTTTTAATGAACCCTATTGCAATATTGAATTCAGTAATTGAAAAAGAGAATTCCCTTCCTATCATTATAAATTCGATAGTCTTTTGTAAACAAATTAAAGTTAGGCTCGTCATTAAACTGAAAGGTTGTATAAAACTCTCGTGTTAGTTCAACAAAAGCAGGTAATTGCATATTCACTTAGGTATGCCAACCCATTTTATTTTTCAAAGCTTCAAATTCTTCTTTGATATTCAGTTCTTTTAGGGTATGAATATGAATTTACTTATATGCATATATTTTTTGTTAACAAAGTTCTTCATACCTTTTTATCATGTTCATCCTAGAAGGTGTTGAAACCTATGATTCTGATATTTAACATACTAGCCAGTTATAGTTTCAACCCCTTTTGCATTCTGGATCTTAATTATTGACCTTCTTGCCATTGTTCTAATTAGGCATAATCCTCTGGTGAATAGGTTAGAAGCTGATTTGCATGTGGGTTCTTGTGAGCAACTTATGCTAGTAGCACTTGCATATTTAGAGAGGTAGATTCTGGGGGTGGCTCTCCATGGGTTATTAACTGCTCTCTTTGCCTATGCTTTAGTTCTTCCCATGATTGATCTGAATGAAATTAAAGATGCTAGTATTGATGGATATTAATAGGATTACGAAAAGAAAATTTTGCTACTGTTGATTTGTGTATGGCTGGTTTTGGAAGATGATCCCTACGTGTCCTTATGCTTGTGGGTAGTTGGATGCAACTAGTTAATGTTGCTAGAAGATAGTGCTTCAGTTGTGGTGACTCTTGAGTAGTGGTGAGGTTGGTATATATTAGGTATGTGATACACTAAAGTAATGTAATATTAGTGTTTCATATGTTGGATGCAGTTGTGTCCCTTAGATTACCTCAATGATCGCACAAACACACGATTACAGAGACATACATGATCTTGGGGATGTAGGGATTTTATGGGACATGCATCACATGCATATCATGCAGCAGAAGCAAGAAAATTTCAAAAAATTTCAACCAATAAATCCACAAAATTACAGAATCAACATGCATGTAATAAAATGGCAACTAAAAACAC
>JANIMX020000236.1:1071987-1084629 GCA_024582655.2 Erythroxylum kunthianum | reverse complement strand
CTCGTCGTTTTGATGTGTACTGAACCATTGCCATCGCATCGAGATTTCAAACTATGTAGTATGGACTATAAATGTTTGGTGCTTTTAGTTTTTGTTGTCTCTTGACGAATAGTCCACGAGAAACCCAACTCGAAATCGAGGATGGGCATAGAAATCGGAGGAGAAATAGAGAAGGTGAACGGCAGAGAGCTGTGCTATAATGAGTTCGTGGAGAGGTACTTGTCAAAGAACCAACCAGTGGTGCTCACGGGTTTAATGGATGATTGGAGAGCTTGCAAAGATTGGGTCACTGAAAATGGTCGACCGAACCTCAGATTCTTCTCTACCCATTTCGGGAAATCCAGAGTTCAAGTACCCCACTTGTTCAAATTTGCCAATTTTATCACCTTAATACTATAACCTTTGGTTTAGTTCCGAAAATTTTGATCTTTTGTTGTTTTTAATCAAATTTATCTGATAATTTACATATTTCGGGTTGCTTATTGTAGTTTTAGTTGAAGTATAGGCTACACAATTTTAATTCGCAAGTTTAGATTGCAGATTGTGGTACTAGAGAATTTACGGATCAGAGGAGAATAGAGATGACTGTTACAGAGTTTATCAATCACTGGAGTGAGGATTTGGTGTCGGACTGTGCTAATGGAGCAAGTCGTGAGGGTGGTGACAAGTCGGTTCTATATCTCAAGGATTGGCATTTTGTAAAGGTACAAGTTCAAAAACTATACTAATCCATTGCTTTTGTGTTACTATTTATTTGGTTAGTGTGACCAAGTTTACTGTGCCTCATGTTACAAGTATCTGCCTTATCGATATGCATAAAAAGTGGTTTTCACTCGTTTCCTTGAACTATCAGCTTATACTAACATTTTATTGCTAGGGAAAATCGTCGTTCAGTTCTCAATGAGTTATATGGAGGTGGTGATTTTTTTCCTACGAATGCTAATTTCCATAGAGATTATTTATGAAATTCAAACTTGAATATCCTATTCATCTACATGGTAACTGATAGGAGGTTAAGGAGTGTTAAGGGAATGACAGTTGCTAGGCTGACAATAGAGGAAAAATTCATTAATCACCTTGTACGTGTTTATGTCCAAAGCATCTTTCTGGCTGTGGTGCAAAATTGGCTAATTGGTGGTTGAATTATGTTACTTATTTTCTTTCTTTTCTTGACCTTTATCATCAGGAGTACCCAGAGTATGTAGCATACAGAACTCCAGTGTTTTTCTGTGATGACTGGCTCAACTTGTATCATGACCATTATCGTATGCATAAGGATCCTGATACTTGCCAAGAAAACAATGAAATAAGTTGTTCTGATTATCGCTTTGTGTATATGGGAGCAAAAGGTATGATTGTCATGGATGTAGCTTCCTTGTTACATATGGTTGTAATTAGATTGATGTCATCTATCAGTTCAGAGAATTACTCCCCTCTTTGTCTAGCTGAATGGGTAGCCTTGAGCAACTACTTAAATTTCAATTTTTCTCAGCAGGATCTTGGACGCCTCTTCATGCTGATGTTTTTAGGTCATACAGTTGGTCAGCTAATGTGTGTGGGAAGAAGAGATGGCTTCTTCTATCTCCTTCCCAGAACCATCTTGTGTTTGACAGGCATGCACATGGCATTTCTCATACTGAATATATTCTTGTTTACATTGTACTAACAATTCTTTCTTTCAAATGTTTTCTTCTGTTAAGCATTAATATGAATGTTGCGATGGTTCTTCCCTTAGAATTTACTTATAGTTTCCAGCACCTGGCTATAGCCTAGGATAGTCATCCATCTTCATATGCCAGCAAACTACAACCAGCAGAAGGGTTGCTAGCAATGTTCTTCTAACCGTAGTTTTTGGGTAAAAGTTTCTTTTCCAACATTTGTCAGCACAGCTTTGCAAGCCATGAATCTGGCCCACATTTTTGCATGTTTCTATTAGCAACTAATGCCAACATAGTATCAATTTGTATCATGCCACTTCTTACTTCTCTGGTGAACTTAAATCTGTTTTTTTATTCAGGAACTTAAAGAACTGTGTATATAACATTCTTGATGATGTTAATGAAACAAAATTTCCGGGTTTTAAGAAGGTCACTACCTCTTCCAAATCATCACAATAGATTTGTTAGTTTTCTCTCTAGCACTGTTCTATTTGTGTATCGTTTTTATCCTTTGTGTAGGCTATCTGGTTGGAATGCATTCAAGAATCAAATGAGATAATCTTTGTACCCAGCGGATGGTATCATCAAGTTCATAATCTGGTACCTGTCTTTATGTACTCTTTATGGTTGCATGCATCATTCCTTACTATCTCCTGACAAAGAGATTTTCAGTGCTTTAAAAACATTTTAAAATTGTTATTTAAAACCAAAAAACTTTGGAATTTGCCAGGTTCTTGATGCATCAATTTGCATCATTTTATGTTTCACTTATAGTAGATAATATGAGGCTTACAGGCATGAAAATGCAATCCACGTACTTAAAATGAGCAAAAATCAGCAATTCACCAAGGTCATCGTTTTGTTGGTGCAATTTTCTTTTCCTTTTGTGGTTAACATGCATTATTGGTATATATATCAGGAAGACACCGTGTCAATAAATCACAATTGGTTCAATGCATATAACATCTCTTGGGTGGTAAGTGTGTAAAACCAAGTGATTTATGTGGAAAAGGCTTATATTTCAATAAGATCTCAGAAGCCAAGCATATCTCACCAATTTGCTCATTACCTCAGTGGAATTTACTTCTTAGAGACTATGAAGAGGCTAAGGAGTATATAGAAGACATCCGGGATATCTCTGACGATTTTGAAGGTCTCTGCCAACGCAATCTTGCAGCCAACACTGGTAAGCAACTGATAATTCCTCTCTTCATGCCGCACAGAGTTTGCCTGAACCTGCTATATTTGCTGAAGATGATTCTGTCTTCCTAAGAAACATGGTTTCATTGAGTATATCATTGGTTTAAAGTCATTGAGCTACATATCTGCTACAGACATGGCGTAGAATTCTTCATTTAGATAAACAGGGGCTCGTGTTAACACAGGTCAAATGTAGCCTATTAGCTAGGGACATGATGAATGTTTTTGGTGCATTTTATTCGCATTTATTATTAACCAAAATTAGTTTTCTTTACCTGTTATTGCTGGTGCCAATGTAACTTCCATAATCAACTTATCTAAACTAAGAATCTTATTGTCGATAAATCGCAAGTTCAAGGACTCAACCGA
Organism: Erythroxylum kunthianum; assembly: GCA_024582655.2. Taxonomy (NCBI): domain Eukaryota; kingdom Viridiplantae; phylum Streptophyta; class Magnoliopsida; order Malpighiales; family Erythroxylaceae; genus Erythroxylum; species Erythroxylum kunthianum. The sequence goes on along the minus strand of JANIMX020000236.1, from coordinate 1,081,402 downwards.
ATGAAACCAGAATTCACTATCTTGCTCTTGCCATTCCTGATTTGAAATACTAAGTATTAATCACAATAGTTCAACTGATGAGGTGAGTAGTCAATTTTGCATATGCAATCAGCTTCTAACTAGAAATTGTACCAACTATTCCCTGGATCTTTTGTTGAGCTGATTGGACATGTTTATGAACAAAAATCAATGATGCATTTTTAAATCTAATGTGGTTTTATTAGGTGCTTATGTATGACTTATGCATGTGCTTCCAAGGCTAATTGTTGTCTTTGAAGGATACGAGATTGACCTTTCTTAAGTCACTTATACGGTTTGTTGTTTCTAACAGGCATGAATTTTATTGATTTCTTTGTCTTTCTTTCGCGGGTCTTCTTGGCCAACATAGGGCAACTCTACTATCCAAATGAAGAAAGTGGAAGTTCAAGCAGGATTTCATCGTCCTTTAGTCAACATTTAGCTCTGAATTTAACATCTATACAGATGATTGCATCAAAAATGAAATCCATGAATCTTGCTGGAAATGATGGCTTCTTTGTGGATTGGCTGGAAATTTTAGATGATCCTGAGTTTTCCAAGCTATGCATAGATGTTGGTAGAACATATCAGATGATACACAAGCAGCAAACCGAGACCTGTGATATTAACAAGGCTTTGATTGTTGACCTTATCAACTATAGTCCTCATATCAGAACACTTGAAGATTTTGTTATATTCATAGACACTACTTTAACCAAACTAGGAATTAGATATGAGAAGACATTCTGATGCTTAGAATAAACAGGCTAGTTCCTCTTTGAGGGTTAACGTTGTACCCTACAGTTCAGTTCCCTGAACAAAGACGACCGATGTTCGAGCACAAGTTGTTGCTTATCAAGCTATTCAATCTCTTTGACAGCTATCTTCATCGAAATGATCTATCATTCAACGGCCTTTAGAAATATAGGCTTTGAAGCTAGATTCAGTAAGCTGATAACCAATCTCATTAAGTAAACTAGTCGAGAGAGAGAGTCTGCAAGGGTATTTTCTTTGCCTTGAATGTGCTCGAAGTTTACTTTGATACCCGTTCCACTTATATAATCCGTGAAAGCTATCCACCGTACCCTTGATGGCTTGTTCTGAGCTGTCTTGTTGTAAAAGCTAATAATAGGGTAGAGAGTATCAGCGCAGGCTCAGAACCTCGATGTGGATGTACCTATCAGGATATTAATACTTCGTTTCCATTGGTCACTAGCTGTTTTACAGGTGGTCAAGCTAACTTGGACATCACAAGCAAATACTAGTCAACAGACTTTCATTTCATTCTGAATGAATCTTATTCTAACAACTTAGCTTCAAGCCTGACCACTCTCTCACTGACCAATTAAGCATCAGATGATTAGACATCTAATTTCAATTTTCAACCCATGATCTATTATGAGCTCAAACAATTGATTTTCAATACCAAAATGTGTAGCTGTTGATCAATAGCAACAAATCTTCAGGACTAAGGGCACAATAAACTAATACAAAGACAGCCATTACATTTTGCAAAGTAATATCCCGACTCATGGATATATTACATAGTTATGTCCGGATTAGATTTATATCACATTACTATATTTCTACTCTTTCCCGTCACAAAAAGTAAAGAAAGTAAATGTATTGTATCCCAACACAACACTTCCCTTTAGAAAGCCTGCCTATCGGGAAAAACCACAAAAAATCAAGTCGAAGATCAGGAAAGAAAGGCCTTGAATGAAATAGAAGCAAGTCAAAATCTGAACAACCAACTGCAGTTCAGTCAGTTGCCTACAAAGTTGAGATAGCTATTATAAATTATCGGTTATCTTCCATATCACCTTGTACTTCAGCGACCCTTGAAGACCACTTTACGCAAGAAGTTATTCACCGAGTGCAAGGTGACATAAATTATGTCATGAAAGAAGAATTCATTCCTCTACATCCTCATCATCTTCCTCATCTCCTTCTCCGTCGTCATCGTCTTCATCATCATTCTCTCCAGAGTCATCCCCATCTTTATCCTGCTATTATACAATATAAATAAAGTCATAACCAGTTTAAATGCCTTCAGACTAGAAGCAAATGTTATATCTGCAAGTGCGGTTAACATAGCCATTCAAACAGGATCATCAGGCACTATATTTAATTCAATAAAGTCTACCCAGAAAGCATTTAGGCATGTTTTTTAAGTAGTCAATAATGACAAATGTAACCTTCAGCATCCAAAAGAACTTTATTACTGCCACAGAAACACCAAAACAATTTAACCAATTTGACACTTAAAATGTGCGATTGACAATGAAAAACTTCGAGCCTCTGTAGAGTGGCATGGAGCACAAGTGACAATCCATATCAAAATCTAATCATAGGTGTCCAACTAGTCTGTATTCAGCACCATGCAAGTAATTTGTTTAAGAGCTCATTCCCACAAATATGTCACTTCATAATATACTAAGGTTATCTAGCAGTCACCTTGGGAGCAAGTCAAAGTGTTAATTGCAACTAAGACTGTTATGTTGTAGAGAAGTTTGACTTCACTGCGTTTCAATCTAGCTTGTTATTCCTTCGTTTCCTCTGCAACCTTAGCAACTTTAACAAAAAAGAGAAAGCACCAAAACAGATCGTATCTCTCTACCCAACCATATCTTTACTTCCAAAAAGAAAAAATTAACAACACTCTAAGCTAAATACTAAATGAACCTTTAATTAAATTTGCAAGCATTACTGCCCAAGTATCAGAACACCACAGAACTGAAACAAATGGGATTTTCTTCTCTGGCAGTAACAATGAAGAATTTAAAAATGAAAAGCTAAGCACTGGCATGTGAAACTATTCGCACAGATCATATTAATACAAGTCATATACCCCATCGTCTCCTTCATCTCCATCAGAATCCTCTTCATCAGGATCCTGCATTGGACAAGTTGAATATAGTCAATCACATTCAGGCTAACGTTATTGCAAAACAAAATGGAAGGATAGATCACAAGAAATATTACGCTGTTGAAATAAGAGAGTGGATTGGGCCATAAGTCTTCCTTGATTATATCCGCAACCTGAAATTTTCAAGGAAAGATCAACAGCTTCCCTAAAGAAGTAATCATTTACGTCATCTCAAAGCAGAAAATAAGGATTTAGAACAATCCCCACATGCATAAGCAACTCACCTCATCCTGTATTTCATCTATTAAACCTTTCTGCTGAGTATTGCTAAACCAGCTAAAGAAGCTGCATAAGGAGGTAAATTCAGGGGCAAGTTAACAAATAATGCAAATACATGGAATAGGGAGTCGCATTGCACAAAATCCACATTTAGGAATTGAGATCAAGGACAGATTAACACAGCATTCCCAATAACTTTGCAGAAAGACAGTTCAAATGATTTGAACCTGTCAGTTCAAAATACAGCAATCTCATTCTTACGTATAAAGGTCACCCTCTTGTGAGAGAAGGTATGAGAAATTCAATATCCTATAGAGTCAAAACAAAATCTTGTATAAAATGTTCACAGACAAATTAAAAATGGAAAATTCTCAAGAGACAAAATATTTAAGACCTTCAAGTCAGAGTTTGCCTTCCACAACCTCCAAATGATGTTTGAATTAAAGAAAATGAGTACAATCAAATTTTCGTTTGGAGATGGTTAACTTATTTGGAATATGAAACATGTTTAATCTGCAGCCTTGGACTTCACCTAGATATACAAAAGCAACCATCGGTTCATTGGAAACAAAATTTGAGAGCAGTTGACCATGAACTAGGATTGTTATTTGAAACAGAAAGTATTCAGCAGCAAGTGAATTACCCATAAAACAGAATTTCTGAAAAAAAGTGAAGTATTTTCATATAGAAATATTGAGAAAATGGAGAGAGAGAGTTGGTAACAAGTCGAGAAAAACCAACCTTTCCTCAGCCAAAAGCCTATTCTTTCGTTTCTTCCCATGATTAATTCCATTAGGCAGACCCTTCATATAGTCCAGAAACAACATCAATTTCAAGCAAGAATAGAAAAAACCAATGCATATAGTCCAGAAACAACATCAATATCAAGCAAGCATAGAAAAGAACCAAAGTTTCTTTTGCCACAACATCAGAAGCACTTACCATTCCTTCTTTCCACTTAATTTCTGTTGCTGTAATTTCTGTTGATCCTTCATCAAGGAAGGTGAAAGATTTTGTAAGCTTTGTATCCTCAAAATATCGGTTCAGCTCAAAGTTCTGAAGGAAGATTATATAGTCAGGACCCGATTCATTCACTGGAAACCAAGATTTCTAAATGAAAGATCTAACAAGATGCTTACAAATGTTATAGAATAACCCGACTTCAGATCTTTGAAATCCTCCACTTCCAAAGAGCTTAAGTGTTTGAATATCTATTAACAAGTAAAGAAAATTTAAAAATCACTATGCACTGAAAAAATCATCTTAAAGAATTCAAATGAATAATGAAAGCAACACTTTTCACCAGTATTACACTACCATAAAGTAAGATTAAAATGTAACAGATAGATTAAAAAACAGAAGTATAATTATTGAAGTTGGGAAAGGAAATTTTAGCAGATCTGCAAAACCATGCAGGAGTATTGTGGAGTGTATGGGAATATAACCCTAACCTTTTGATCCTCCTCTGTCAAAAGTGTGCCAAGAACAGGATGACTTAAAAACTGCAAAAAATGTCATGATCGAAACATAAAATCCATATTCTACTAAGAAAAATGTTAATAAAACATGTTGCTTAATCTTAACGGATTAGAACAGATCACTGACTGCAGTTAACCAGAAATCTGGAATTGATTTGATGATCTCATTCCTCTTTTGATACACTGGCTTTCGTATCTCATTGTATTTCTGTTCTACCTCCAAGACCTTATCACTTGCTTCTTCATTGATCTAAAAAATCCAAATCTAGTGATTATACCACTTATGTCAACAAAATTTCATCCTTTAAAAGAAAAACAGAAATCAAAAATTTTAAAACTCTATGATGAATAATTAAATTTTCAGCATTCCCCTCAATTCTTCCTGAAGTACTACTTATTGAGAATAGGGCAATAAAGTCTAACTCAATTAAAAATTCCATTTTAATCATGAAATCACAGAACTTTATTCTCTTATTTTAGTAATATGAGTAGCTTAATTGAAAAGTATAGTAACTAGGACAAAAAAATCAATATACCAGTGAAATATCTAAAGGAACTAGCAGAAAATAAAAGATAACTAAAAATGTGAATATGGAATATTAGTAACATGGCCAGACATATGTTGACAACACAACAAACACACATTCTATAAGCTAAAATGTCCCAAAATAGAATCTGGAAATCATGAAGAGCTAGGATAAAAGGTACAAGTAAACAACCAATTAGAAGATGTATTGAATGGATATAACCAAATCCAAATAGTATTCTTTGACATCATAGTTTAAGAAAACCTAACCCTTTGACTGTTAGTTTATATCCCACTGTTAATCGGATGGTTATAATTTAATGACATCATTATTTAAACACATTCTTTATTTTATACATATTTAGATGTATATAATAAAGTTATCGGGATAAACATACATTGTAAATGAAATTATGATGAGATTGTAATTACAAAAATCATATTACATTTATGTATCATCCTTAAATTATTCATAATCATTGTTTTATTAAAATTGGACATTAATAAAATATAAAAAGATTAGAACACGTTATATTTTTTCTTATAAAAGAAATAGTCAATCTCATAAACTAAAATATAGAAATACTTAAACAAACGTAAGTATACTTGTTAGTGAACATATTCACTGAACTGACCCCATATGAGATTTATATTTGAAACATTACTTATATCCATATAGAAACTATCATTGTAATAATTGTATAAGCGATCATTTGACTTGAGATTTCCAAAGTATCTCGTAGAGATTGTTATTTTTTTATACTACTTATAATCTATTATAGTCAATAATAGCTCCATCATTAGTCATTAGATGTAGTATAAACTATATGTATATAATTGAGTGATCAATATATGATTCATCATTCTAAAGTAATTATAGAGAATGTTTCATTATTCTCAATAAGAATTAATTCGAGAAATCCTTAATAAAGATGAAATGATACTTTAAAAAATAAGTTTCAAATATCATTAATGGAATCAATTACTAATAATAGAAAATCAATATGAATAGACTCAAATAAATAGACATTAATTTTATATTCTATATCTAATCAAAACATTGTATGATGAAAGTGTTGAATTATATAAAAAATCATTATGAATAGACTCAAATAAAATAGACATTAATTTTATATTTTATATCTAATCAAAACATTGTATGATGAAAGTGTTGAACTATATGAAAAAATCATATATAAAAGTTACTTAAAACCAATTTGACATTTTTAAATATTTAAATAGTCATGATGTGATGTTAAATGTAAATCTTGATATATTGATATAAATTATTTAATTAAAAAATTAAAGACTTATTAAAGGAGTTCAATTTTTCTAATCCTAAATATAATTTATATTTATTGTCAATATATTTAAGAACTTAATGAGTCACTTACAAAAAATAGGTTAAAGAGAGAAAAATGGTTTAATCAAGTTTGATTTTAATAATAAATTTCATAAACTTTACGATTAAATATAAAATATTTAATAATTAAAGACCAATATAAGATATTAAAACTTACTTAAGTACAATTGATATTTAATTAAAATTAAATTTTTATTTAATTAAATCACTAAAATTTCAAAGGAACTAGCACTTTTTGTCTAACTCTCCCTGCAACAGTTAAAGAGTTCTATCAGTACGTTGAAACCCTTAGAAGTTGGACACTTGTATAACTATGACAGTTGAGATGAAAAAAATTCAACAACAGTTCGGAAAAAATGACAAGAAAATAATCAATTTCCACAAAAAAATGAATTATGATTTATATTTTATTATATTTCATGTGTTAATAATATTATAAAATTTAAGTGATCTTGACTTAAGAAATCATACGAAAATATTTTCTTCTTTTCTCAGTGCACAAGAAATCGGATCTGTACTAATTTCTCAATATTCACTACAACAAACAATCACAAAATTCAACAATTTAGTTCCCGTGAGCGGAATCAACAAGAAAAAACAGCCAGCAACCAATAGACATCCAGTCAAACAGCAATGAAGGTCAAATTTATGATGAAACAAAAAAGACCTTAAACAAAGACGTGACACAATAACAAGACTCTTTCAAGGATACGTAGCAACCCAATTGAGGCCTAAAGCTAAAGAACTAAACAGAGTCTAAAAGACAGTACCTTTTCGAGATCGTCTTGGATCTCCTGCAGCTTCTCTATGGAGAGGACAAGCTGGTCGTCGATTTGGATGGTCTCCTCATCGCCTTTCTCCGATACTTTGATCTTCTTTTCCTTGTGTGCAACCATGCTTATTCGTCTCTTTCCTCGCTCACTCTTCAACTCGATATGTTCAGACCTTTTTGGGTGATTGCCTAAAACCCTTGTGCAAAGTGGCTAGGGTTTTGGGAGTTTGTCTTTTATGATGACACGTAGTTAAAAGGCTTAGTGGACAGCCAATGACAAAGAGACAACTCGTTGATATTGGGGTATTTTGGTCATTCAAGGAACGTTTAAAGACATGCAATGGTAGATGCTATCGGAGAGATCTTGGGCAGTATCTCTCCCAATTTTTACCCACTTCGTATTAGCAGTCTGTACAAAAGTTTAACAGGTCAATTAGCTGCAATTAAATATCTCACTGTTCCAAAACATCGGAAATATTTAAAACGGAAATTTGCTTCTCTTCATCATATTCCTCATTGTAATTTTTTCCAATTTGTTCACCAATTTTTATAATTTTATTTTTTAGTCTATCAACAACCTAGTTTAAAGAAAATATTGCTAATATAGTTATTAAGACTTAAATTCTTATCAAGTAAGAATTTGTCCCTACTTTTCAACAAGAAAACAAAAAACTATTTATTTATACTTACATTTTTTAAATAATATTTAGTGCCAAAGTAAAAGAGATTGATTTAGAACAACTACCTTTTAAGGTGCAAATATTTAAGTGGGTTATATTGTCATGGTACATTAATTAAAGGTAAAAAAAAAGTTATATTTAGATCAATTAAGTAGAATAAAATTGGTAAAGACATAAAAAGAGGGGAAAAAGTTAGGGTTTCTTTAATTTTATATCTTACAGAGCAATATATTCATTTAATGTTCATTTCATTGTTTAAATATGTGTAAATACTAACAAATTAAGTATATTTTGACCCCAAACATATCATATCAAGTAGGGTTTGAAGTCTCCGTAAATTAATGTCATTTGTTCAAAATCATTTTATAGCATCTTATGCATAGATCAAATCATTTATAGTTTCTCCTTTAAATCTACTTGAGAATTCCTTAGTCAACTTACACACAATAATGTTAGTTTCACACCATACTGATCGGAAGGTATCGTACTAGTCAAAAAATGGTACGAAATTGGCTTTAGTAATACCGGTCGTCGGTACCGGTCGATTGTTTCAAGTTTAGGAAGATTTGATAATCAAATTTGGCCTTATGCTAGATTGGTTCCTAGAATGAAAAATCATGTCATTTGGTTGTATTGCAACAAACATTTGAAAGGTGAGGGAATCATTAGATTAAAGAAGTATTTAGCTGAGATCAAAGGTGATCTGGATCGTTGTATGAAAGTCAACCATGATGTCACTTGAAGATTATTAGCTTGAGAAAGATAGAAGGCAAAGACTGAACTACAAAATTGGTAATGAAAGTTCTTTTTCTGGTGGTCGGGATGATATCAGGGATGTTGAAGGTTATTTTCCTACACAATAAGTAGGAAATGTTATACCTGATGTGAGGAAGAGAAGAAGACAAATGTCTAACTTTTTATATCACAAACAACTCTAGGAATTCAACCTTCAATTCTTAGTAAGCAGGTTATAATGTGAATATGACAATGACTAGATGGTGATATGATTCAGGCATATCATTCAATACTGCAAAGTCTTATTATTATCATCCTATGGTGGATGTTATTACCTCTTACCATCCAAGATATAAAGCTCCTTCAATTGATGACTACATAGGTAAACTTTTGTGTAGCTCTATTTATGAAATAAACAGTTATTTAGTTGAAAGAAGCATGACTAGAGCAATTTATGGGTGTTCAATCATATGTGATAATTGGACAAATAGAAGAAACGAGTCTATTATCAACTTTTTTGTTTATTCTACTAAGTTACAATGTTTTTTAAGTCTATTGATACATCTGACCTTGTTAGAAATGTTGATACTCTGTTATAGATATTTGATGAAGTTGCGAATGAAGTTGTGTAACACCCCAATTCCATAGTGCATCCACCCGAACATCCAGAGGACATGCGGGAGCATACCCTATGA
>JANIMX020000236.1:742690-755962 GCA_024582655.2 Erythroxylum kunthianum | reverse complement strand
GAAGTCAACCATTATCACCTAACACAATCCCTACTGTCTTGTCTCCATTAGGTCGATATTTAGATTAGTTGTTACCAACCCTTTTTGCAATCAATCTTCCTGTCGGCTGGCTAAACCAATATCCGAGGTCCGAGCTAATATTGACATTGTCCTTGTGGAGAACGACTTGTACTTACCTCTGTATTACTTAAGCGACCCGTGCACTTGCGGAAGTGAGCGCGCCGTGCTAGCAGACACATGAGTGGAGGGTATAAAATAAATTTATTCGCTTCAGCTACCATATATAGTGCGTCAGAAGTGGAATTTGGAAAATTCATATCCATCACATGATTTTGTAGCCGATAGATCATCTGATGATGCAACGTAGCCATTATAGCTGAAGGATCTTATTCTGCTCCAGTAATCTAAATCTGAACCTGAAGTCTTTCAGATAGAGTAGGATCATCGAGCCTGATGTTAAAATCAGGAGCTATTGTCAAGACGACACTTCCATTGTTGAGAGTTATCAACATAGTACCAATTAATACATTTTGGTACGTTGTATATGTAGTGTCAAAAAATGAGATCCTAGTTGTGGCTGAAATTCCTTGTCTTTCATGGAGCGAGAGGACAAGACAGACGGCTCCAATATGAAGATGAGTATGATTTTGTTCATGCCAAAGAGAGAGTTCTTTTGAAATTTCGAGCTTAACATATTGTTTTATTGTTGTGGCCTTTAAACCACATTGTTCAAGCCAAAAACTTTGAATGATTTCTTTCACATTTGGATGATTTTTGGACAAAATAGTTCGAATACTTCTAGTCTAAGAGCGATCTCTTGAATATATAATGTAGGGACTCAGTAGAGGTAAAGAAATGTCTTGGATGCAATTTTCTGTAAAAAGATGGGTAATTTTTACAAAGTTTTCTATTTTATTTGTAAAAGTACATTTGAAACTAGAAAAAAAGATTAACTATAGAAAGTGCAAAAGAAAGATGAACATGATCATTTAGCAAATGTTCACTCATGGTGGAAATGTTTTCTTTACTCACTCTCATCTGGAATAATATACCACACTCAAAAACACTAAGGGCATGTTTGGTTGAGGGTAATAGCTATTCTATTACCCTTCTATTCCTAATTCTTGACAATTCCTTTGTTTGGTTAACAAAATGTTACAAGAATAACTATTCCTAGTATTAGTTATTCCTAAAATTTCATGAGGCATTAAGTTAAAATCTCGAACGTTCATTTCGTTTCTGCTTTAATTTAGGTGAAAAGGGAAAGAAAAACATCAAGTGTATTGCAATAGTTACAGATAAGAAGAATTTCCCTTTCCTGCTGTTTTAAGTTATAGATTAAGTTGACTAATCAAAACCTGGCTAGAATAGTAATGGGACGTTGTCCTTAGGAACTCAAAGTGGCAGAGACCCTTAACTAGAATAGTAATGGATCGTACAAATATAGTGTCGATAAACTGACTCCGATGCTAACTAATCTCTTAAGTCAACAGATTTTAACATGCAGGGCCATGGACTTTAAGCAAATGATCAATAGTACCTGGCCCAGGATTATGCCACTAAATATAACCTGCTGAATTTGATGTGCACTATTCACATGGGCTAACAATAACTGTTTGATTCTTGCTAGGGTCATCAACTGTAGAAGCCACACATGTTTTGCCGATGCTGCAAATAGCTCAAGGAACTAAAAGTGGTAGACCCGCGTGACAACATCAGATGTTTGAACACTCAAGATAGGTCCTAGCAACTAGACACCTTTTCTCGGTTAGGGAACGTTGTACATACTATGAGGGATCCTGTCAGGTAAATGAATTCTTGGAGACCAATTTTGACGAGGGTTTTTCTAGGATTCATTGCAGAAAGCAAGTTGCGGATTGTACGAGTTAAGTGGCAGGTACCCTACTATTCATGCCAAGTTAGGTGGCGAGTGAGAATTGGGCAAGTATTGTTCCGCGACCTACGGGAGGACCAACCAGCTTATTGAATGTTGTATTCCATTTGTGTGGATGTGAATTCTTGGGGACTCTCTTTGTAACCTCCAACGTTTACTTACAAGAATCCTGCCTGCAACCTATTGCATGTAGTAGGTGATAGGCCAAGTTGTTCATTTTATTTTATTTTTAAATGGTAATAAAGAGCTCGTAGCCATACTACACCACGAAAAATTGAAGCATATTTTTTTTTTGTTCAACATATGTGTAGATGTTTTAAAATAGATAGTAAGTTGTGTAGTATTTCTAGTTCAAGTCGTCAATTTCATGTCAGTTCTTGTCACTGTCACCGTATAATTGCAGATGTTATACCTACAGCACTATACTCGCATATATTATATTATTGAACTGGCTGTCTAAGTCGGGATTATTCCAAATTATTATTCTTTACTACATATACATCTGTTCCTAAAAATAATTCTTTAGTCATAGTGTCTCCCAACCCCAATCTCAAAGTTTAGGGTTTTGATTTCTTGTGTTTTAATAATATTGATTCATAGTTAAACCTTGTTCAATAGGTTAAAGTTTTAGATTGAAAGGTTCATTGACATAGTATCATGATTTTATAATTGAGAGGTCTTAAATTTTAATTGTGATACCATTATTACTAACAAATTTATGTCATTTATATCTTATATAAGTAAATGAATCCCATTCAATCTTTCTTTATAAGTTTAAATTATGTTATCTTTATATTTAGAACATTTGTGATTTAATTTCAAATACAGTACATGAGAAGATGTATTGAAACAATAAATAATTCATTTTATAATTTACTTACATTTGTTCAAGTTATACTAGTCTTATTTTAATAAATTTGTAATATTTTCACATTTAATATAAGAAAATATATCAGAACAACGAATGATTGATCTACTTGTAAATTTTGTTTAACAAGTTAAGCTTTTAGGTTGGGTAACTTTTTGACACTTTGTATAGAAGGATTGAACTTGAGAGAAGATTGGCTCTTGCGAGTTCTATGATTTCTATCAAACAAAAACAAAAGTTTTTTATTAATATTTACAAATTGATTTTGGATATGCCCAAATTGGTATTGGGTGGAACCTCAACTTCTTTATTAACCAAGGTTTGGTCCCTTAACTTTTCAATATGGGACAAATACTCTCAATACTTTGAAAGAAAAACAAAAATAAAATGAACAAGAGAAAGATCAAAGTGAAAAGAATAATTAGAGAAATATTTACATCTTTTTAATAAAAACTTTCTAGACTCAAGTCCTCGTCGATCTTTAAGGTTTTAGATGGATGACTCACCTTATTGAGAGTGTGATACGAGTTGTTTTTAGATAAATGAGTTATCTATGTCCAAATAACTCCAACCATATGGAAGTTGTGTAAAGGTTAGCTTCAAAAATATGCCCTAACAAGTATGGAATTAACCGCTCTTAATAAATAAATAAATAATTCGTTAAGAGATAACTGCAGACTAACTACTAACATACGTGAAATTCTGGGTGACATACTACAATTCTGAGGTAAAAATGAAGCGTGGTTTCAACAAGAGAAAGTAGATCGACCCTACAATTAGCTGTACTGCAAATGGTTGTCGTGACAGCTCAGAAACATAGGCCCGTCTTATGTTTTCAAGGTTCATATGTCTTGGTCCGTTGTTGTCGTGTTTATGGCTCCGTTCCTTATCTAAAACAAAAGGGATCGAAAATAACATATTTGAATCATCCTTAATTATAAACTAAGGACAGAAAGTAGATAAAAACATGAATTTAACTTGTATTTCAGTATCCTTCCATAGAAGGTTAGAGGAATAGAGTAATTTCGTACTTGGTAGGGAATGTTGTGCCCCTTCTTTCTCAATCCGTAGAATTTAATTGAACTCTACAGTAAGGTATCCCTCTTCTAAATTGTATGAAAGACTTAATTCCCAGCTAATCCCTGTTTCTTTTAAATTCAAACTTGATGTAATAACAATAAATTCGATTTTCTCACTTTGTGAAATTGAGCGAGGGTCATCAATTATACGCAATTTTTTTTTGTATTTTTTTACAAAAAAATTATTTCTATAACTCGAATCTGTAACATTTCAATCATAATGTAATTCCTCGTTTGAACTTGACGTATAAGGAGAATTTACCTTCCTTTAGAATTCAGCTCTTTATTTTGGATCATGCTGCAATTCTAATTTAATTAGGGTTATTGACATTGATACTTATTCTAGTTGTGTTACTAACTTCAAGGTGTTTATTATAGTTTAATTTTTTTTTCTAAACTCTTGTTTGATTTTCAAAATTTTCAGTCCCCTTTCTTAAATAGTTTAGTTATAATCCTGTTTAAAACAGTAACGTCATTTTCTTTTTAAAATTATTGGATGCTACGATGAAACTAAGAATTTTGAATTAATTACTATTATATATATATATATATATATATATATATATATAGTTGAAATAAATCAAAATGAATTTTTACTTTGAATTTTTATTTTATTAAGAATATATTTAAACATTTTTACCTGAAAATGAGCTCTAATTTATTTCAATTTTACATTTTAAAATTATCATTAGTATAAAAATGTTAGATATAATTATTTCAAAAATGTTTTTAATCTTGGACACATATTTAGTTGTTAATGTTGTAATGTGTATAACTTAAACTTTTAGTAAATATATTTGAAATTAAAACTTTCAATATTTTATGATGAATTAAATTTTTACATAATTATGTATGATCATTGTTAACAAATCTTATGATTCACTATGGCTTTAAAATATTGTTATAGTTTAATTTTTTGCATGATCTCCTTGTAAAAAATGAAGTACTAGAAAATAATTTTGGATTTTCTTTTGGAAAATGCTAATTTAATTTCTAAGGGATTAAAAGATTTGGAAATTATAAGATGTCTTAAAAAAATAAAATAATAAGAATACTTTGAATTCAACTTTGTTTAAGACATTAAAATTACGACAGGCCCATGAGGTAAAGTTTTCATACTTTTCAAAGTTTTAGATGTATTAAACAAGTCTATCTCCCCGTACTCAAAGCTTGAAAGGCGACTTATCGTAGATCACTTCTTCATCATGAATTTACTAGTATTTATGAACACGTATTACGATTAACTAATTTTATTCATTAAAATGTTTCTATTATTTAAAATGATTATTTGATATTAAAACCTAAAAAATAATCTGTACTTATTTTTCATAACAGTTTTTTATATATATAATCGTATCGTTTAATCACACACATTAAACAAATGAGTAATAATTAATTTGCAATATTTATCAAAATAATTTGACATTTTTTTAATAAATTTTTGGTTATGTATATTTTTAAATAATTTAGATATAATAAAAAAAATTTGAAAATGAGTGAACTTAAATATCTCTTTACCGTAATTTTGCTTTTTCCTATAAAATACGCAACATCCGGTAAGAGGGGATTAAATTAAATCCAACCCAACTATTGAAGAGGGGGTTCCTATTATGACCATAGTGATTCCATTATTCAAAAAGAAGAAGAAGAAGCAGGAGAAGATATTGTACTGATTCCAGCCCTTTTGAGGTGGCAAGAAGTAACTGGTTTCATATTAAACGACGTTCAATCACCTCCCAAAAAATCAAGAAAAATACGCAAGACCCCTTGATTTGTCAACCTCACATCACAGTGGTACGTTCTTCGTTTATTTTTAATTACCCGAAACAAAATATGGCTCATTTTAAGAAACATATGAACCAAAAACCTAAATGCAAGTGAAGAGTTAATTTCATGTTGTTATATCTGAAGTTATTAATAAACTTTATTTTTATAAAAATCATATAACATTTTAAAGAGATTAGAAAAAAGAGTTGGCGTGATGTCGCTTCTTGTCTTCCCATTAGTTTTGTACCTAACATTTATTAGGGTAAGAATTTTTGACACCTTAAATTAAGAAAACGTTACATCGAATTTAGCTATCCTAAAAACGAATGATTTTTTGATTACGTATAAATCACTTAATCTTTGTGTTTATTGAACCAACCACACTACATTCATGTGTTTAATAATCATTCTCTTCAGGGCCAAACAGGATTGGCATTTGGAAATGGAAAATCTTGGAATTTGGAATTTTGAACAGCAGTTTGCACATCATGGGCACAGAGTCAACACACTTACCTTTCTGAAGATCACACCGCATTCAATCATTTGTCGGGAAATTTGGCCCCATCAGGAGATTACGTGTCCATTAATGATACGGTTCAAGACTGTGATATCTCATACACCCTCACCATAGAAAGGTTGTGATCCGTACAATTTTTTTTAAAAACAAATAGAAAAATAGAAAACAGCTTCAATCATATTCATGGGTAGCACCGTAGTAGTGTTCTTTGGACTTGGCGACAGATGTGGGGCCCACACCTACATAATAAGATTTAAAATTTCCTTTTTGGTTGGTAGGCTCCACCTCCACCTACCATTACCATGAGCTCTATCAAGTCAAGTCATTTTGTTATCCTTTGGGTTAGGCTGCTTTAAATCTGTGTCTCCACGTTGATTGCTCGTGACCATACACGTTCCCAGGTCGATTTGTGTACGGCTCAGATGGAATACTTGTGGGAAAGGGCCCCCCAAAAGGAATGAGATTTTCCAAGGGGGTGGCATTTTCATTTATGGAAATTAAGTTGATCCCGAACTTATTGGGAGGTACAACTTAGAATAAACAAGTATTACTATTAGTAAATATACAAATATTTTTTAAAAATGATAGTCTCGTGTGGATTGATGAATTTTGAATGAGGGAAAGTAAAAACTTATTTGATTTGTCTCAAAATAATTATTTGTCTAGCCAAAATAATCTCAATTTTATTGATTTTTAAAAATCATTCATCATCTACAATTCTTCATTTTTTAAGGATTTACGGTGAGAAAGTCGAAAATCTTTCATTTTCTACAAAAGAAGGATTGTAGAAAATATTTTTTTATTTCAAAATTATCCATAATAAATTTATAATATTTCAAATATACCTATAAACTTATTTAAGATAAGATTCTTTTGTTTATAGCTGAATTATTTTTTTCCAATTTTTTTCCACTTATACTACTATTATACTCCACATATACTATTATGTTATTTTGTTTTCTTTAGATTTTTATTAATAAATAATTCTTAAAGGTGTTGCTCCTTTACTTGGTTAGAGATGGTGTCATTTTTATTATATTCAAACATCATGGTTATTTAACTAACGAAATTGCAGCAAGTTCATACATAGGTTTTCCAACTTTAACGAGTGTAATAACTAAGGTGCTATTCCTTTATTATTATTTGCTTTAAATAAAAATAAGTTATAATATTTATGATATTATATATAATTGTTGGCAATTATATGAGGATATAACTACATAATAATTGTTAGCAATATGTCCTTAGTTGTTATTTTAGCATAATGATTATTTATAACTTGTAATTGATTAATGAAAAGGGTAAAATTAAAAATTACATATTAAATCCATGAATTGTAGCTATTAAATCAACCATGACTGCAAAGAAAATTAGATAATAAATCTATTGATTTATATTCAAATCCAAACAATGGAATTAATAAAATATATGAATTTCACAATCCATTGGTTTAAAATCCATGAATTTTATAATCCCTCAATCCAAATGAGGAAGATGTTCCAGTCGTTTTTTACATGTAAACATTTTTAAGCCTAGATGTCAATTGATTAATTAGAAGTTAAATATGTTCATCATTTACACCCAATAGAGTTTAAGGAAATTAAGGAGCCAATAATCTCTTCCTCTTCCAAGGTTTAGTAGATTTTAATTAACAAATAACCGATCATTAAAAATGAAAGCAATAATGTAGACAGTAAAAAAACTAGTAAACATTTTATGTCCTTGCATAGCATAGTGTCATAATTCTAAGTATTCATTTTGCTAAAATTTTTAATTTATTTTTTGATATTATCCCATAATTAGTTTAATTAGGATGAGAAATATTTTCTTTTATTTTGCTAATATTGGTATTTTAAAACAAATTTATAAGTTGCCCGAAATTATATTAGATTCCATTGGTTAGAATACTTGGACCTAGAAAACAGAAACAAAATTTTTTTCTATAGCCTATATGTAGGAATTTCTTTCACTCTTATGTTCATTTAAATATTTTTCAGAAAAATAAATTGATATAGTTTAAGGAAATATGATGTTATTTAATAAAATATATATGTTAAAATTTAAATGATCTTAATATTATTTCTTTATAAAAAAAATCCTACCAATCATTTATCTTTGAAGTTGAATGCGCTACTTCCTTTTATTAAGTATCCAACTCTATTTTGAGACTTTCAGTGATCATAGACATCTTTATAGTTTGTGAGAATGACAAATAAGTGAAGACAAAATAGATGAAACTATTCCGAGGAAATACACGGTCATGTAGATTGCTACACGCCCGTGTTTTGACTTGTGTAAAGAAAGTGTGAATAGGTGAAGATATACACGGTCGTGTACAAGCCCGTGTAAAGATATATAACCAAGTGTGGAGACCTTATAACTCTCTGTAACCGTGTATGTTTGCAACTGAAGCAGTGCTGGAAGATACACGGTTACTTACACGATCGTGCAAGTGACAGTGTACGGTGCAAAAAAAACTTATTTCGTGATATAAAAGAGAAAAAGTTGTAGGTTTTTATAGAGAGTGCGGCCATAATGATCAAAAGTGAGGAAAAATACAAAGAGACAAAGAGTATTGTATTCTCATCCTTGGTTAACTGCTTTCGGTATTGGTTTTGAGTGATTGCTGATTGTATCATCAACTTTGGTTTTAATCTTGAAACTTTGTGAGACAACTTATTATCATGGGGGAAGAGATCAAATTTTGTAAATCCTTATTGAGTTTATTATATTTATTTGTTGGTTTGGCCCGTGGTTTTTTTCCCTCCACACTGGAGGTTTTTCCATGTAAATCTTGGTGTTTGTTTTATCATTAAGTTTCTTATTCTCATATTATTTTGTTGTTGTAAGTTGAAGAGTTTTTCTTGTCGATGATATTTGGTTGATCTTTTAGAAAGTTGTGTTATTGTCTCTTAATAAGTAGTATCAGAGTCATCATAATGGAAGGTGAAAACAACACTATGGTCAAGTTGACGTCATCAAATAACTCAATTTTGAGGCCCATGATAGAGGAACTTTTTATATTGTAAGGATCTATTTGATCCTAATCATGTGGACAAAGATGTGAAGGATGGTGTTCCTTAAAAATCTGAAAAGATAACAGATAGAGAATGAGAAAAGATTAAGTGGAAAACTATGAGTATTATTAGACAATAGATTGATATCAGTATATTCAACCATATGTCTCAAGAAACAAATCCTTTTGAGCTATAGAAGACACTAAAAGGTCTGTATGAAAGGAAGATTGCTCATAATAAGGCCTCTCTGATTAAGAGGTTTGTGAACTTGAAGTTGAAAGCTGGGAAATCAGAGGAGGGAACAAGAGTAAGGGTCCCAAAGGTTGTGGCAAGTCTAATAATCGTTCAAAGTCTAGAGGTGACAAAGACATGAAGAAATGCCACTATTGCGATAAGCCAGGACACAATAAAAGGTTCTAATATAGGTGGAAGAGGGATCAGAAAAAGTAAGACCATCAGAATGATGGTGTCAATAAAAATACAACAGAAACAGCTTCAAGCACAGATGACAAGATGTTCCTAGTTTGTGCAACTAGTGAACGCTTTTTTATGTCGGTAATTTTGGTTCTAAACAGCTGATTGATATTGGAGAATCATATCATTGTATTCTAAAGGCAGAGTTCTTCTCAAACTACATGAGCGGAGATTTTGAGAGTGTAAAGATGGGAAACCAAAGTTCTGACAAGATAATCGGTATGAGTGATATCGGAGTTTAGAAAAACGTCAAATACTTACTGACCTTGAGAGATGTCTGACATATCCTTGATCTAAGGCTAAATTTTTTATCTGCTAATGTGTTAGATCAAGTAGGATTTCAATACACATTCGAGGATAGGAAGTAGAAACTGTTCAAAAGTGTAATGATGGTTGCCCGAGGAGAGTTACGTTGCTTACTGTACAAGACACACTTAAAAGTGTGTGGTTGTGGAGAAGTATACATAGTCAAAGAGGAATCTTTACCAAATCTGTGGCAATGAAAATTGGGATATATGAGTGAGAAGGGATTAAAGTTGTTGGCTGGTAAATCTCGTATCCCAGTTAATATTTCAGTATTGTTTAATCCTAGCGATCATTGTTTGGTTAGAAAGTAGCATAGAGTCTCTTTCAAGAGAAAATATACAAGGAAGTCGAAGATGTTGGAGTTGGTGCATTCAGATGTCTGTGGCCCTATCAAGGAGGAGTCACTAAGAGGTAACAAATATTTTGTTATATTTATTGATGATGCTTCGAAGAAGACTTGGGTATACCTGTTGAACTCTAAGAGTTAGGTATTTGAAACTTTCCAGAAGTTTCATGTTATGGTAGAGAGGGAAGTTAAGAGGAAGTTGAATTACATGCAAACATATAATGGAAGAGAGTATGCTTCCAAGGTGTTTGAAGAATACTATACATCGCATACAATTAGACATGAAAAACCAAACCAGAGACTCCACAACATAATGGGGTTGCTGTGAGGATGAACAGAACCATTGTGGATAAGGTTTCTTGCATACTCAGAATGTCTATGTTGCCAAATAAATATTAGGGAGAAGCAGTCTGAATTGCAGTTTACTTGATTAATCGAACTCCCTCAGTTCTGTTTGATTTTTATATTTTCGATAGAGCCTGGACCGGAAAGGATCTCACATATCATCATCTAACAGTTTTTGGCTACAAGGTATTTAGACACGTACCCAAGGATCAGAGAAAGAAACTTGACTCAAAGTCAATACCTAACATCTTCATCGGATATGGTGGTGATCAATTTGGCTTCAGACTTTATGATATAGAGAAGAAAAAGGTTTTTAGGAGCAGGGATGTGGTGCTCCAGGAGCACAGAAGTGGTGTTTATCTTCTGAGAGGAGATAAGTTATGACACTGCAACTCATCATATGGCATTGTTAGCTCTTCATCAATTCCTTCGAATATTGAGCAGTCTATAGGTGAAGAAGATGGAGTGTGTGATCAAATACATATTGGTTGAGATCATATACAATTTGATAATGATGAACTACATGAACCACATCCAGATAATACAGATGAAACACAACTACAAAGTTTAACGGCGGAGAAAAGGCCTTCTACAAGATATCCAAGTTTTAAATACCTGTTACTAACTGCTAAAGGGGAACCTGAGAATGTACAAGAGGTTGCATTATAAGTAGACAAAGATCTTGGGCTCGCAGCTATGAAGGAAGGGATGAATTCTCTGAAGAAGAATAATGCATATGAGCTTGTAAAGCTTCAAAAAGGAAAAAAGGCATTGAAAATAAGTGGGTGTTCAAGGTAAAGAGAAATAGTAACAAGCTAGTAAAGCACAAGGCAAGGCTAGTAGTGAAAGGATTCAATCAAAAGAAGGGCATATACTTTGATGAAATTTTTTCACTAGTAGTTAAGATGACCTTAATCCGAACAATTTTGAGTCTAACTACCTGTTTGGATCTTGAATTCGAACAACTAGATGTTAAAATAGTCTTCTTGCATGAGATTTGAAAGAGGAGATATATATAGAGCATCCAGAAGGCTTCAAAGCTAAATGCAAGGAAAATATGGTCTGCAAGTTGAAGAAAAGTCTATATGGCTTAAAAAAGCTCAAGACAATGTTATTGAAAGTTCTATTCCTTTATGAAGGATCATGGTTTCAAACATACTTATGCATATGCTTACATGTATTTCAAAAAGTTCTCAGGTGAGAACTTCAACATTCTTATTCTTTTATGTTGTTGATATGCTGATTATGGGTCAAGACATTGGTAAAATCTAAAAGTTGAAGGATGATTTGTCCAAATCTTTTGATATGAAAGATTAGGGACCTACAAAGAAAATTTTGGGCATAGAGATAACTTGAGATAGGAAGAACAAGAGATTGTGTAACATCTAGATTTGACGATTACCTCCATAAACCAACACTAGTTCTTCCTAGCATGCTTTATCCTCACTCACATATTCTCCTCGAAAAACTTCTCAAGAGGTCACCCATCTCGCAATTGCTCCATGCCAAGCACACTTAACTATGGAGTTCTTCGGGAATGGGCTCCGAAAAGGTAGGTGAACCTTATTGGTATGCATATTACTTATCAAATCTTTTAGACTAATGTAGCTCCATCCTTACACAATCTCAGGATCCCTCTTTTTCGGGTGTAATTTTAGTTCATCCATGTACTCCTCTACCCAGAAGCTTGCCAGGAGCCGCTATTTGTTCATGCTTCCTTAGCATCGGTGTTTACTCCTTGCCCTCTTTCGGCCCCGGGTGTTACAGATTGTGGTTGTCTCAGGAGAGATATAATGAACGAATGCAGGAAGGTTCAATATAAAGCATGCCACTGGTATCTCACTTCAAGCTATGTAAATGTGTATGTCTTTTAACACAAAAGGAGAAATATGATATGTCCATTGTTCCATACTCATCTGTAGTAGGGTCTTTGATGTATGCAATGGTGTGCACAATACCAAATATTACTCAAGCTATTGAGATGATGAACATATTCTTGTCAAATATAGGAAAGGTTCATTGGGAAGTAGTGAAATAGATTCTGAGATATTTGAGAGGTACATCGAAGTGGAGTTTGTACTTTAGTGATGGTGAGCCAACTCTAGAAGGTTTTACAGATGTAGATATGGCTGAAGATCTTGATGAAAGAAAACCCACTTCAAATTTTCTATTCAATTTTGCATGGGGAGCCATCTTATGGAAATCTAAGCTACAAAACTGTGTGACTTTATCTATGATTGAAGCAAGATATATAGTTGCACTGGAAGTTTGTAAAGAGATGCTCTGACTGAAAAGGTTCCTTCAAAAGTTGGATGTGAAGCAAGAACACTATGTAGTATTTTGTGATAGTCAAAGTGCTATAGACTTTAAAAAAAATACTATGTATAATTTCTGTACAAAACACATAGACGTCAAATATCATTGGTTGAGGTATGTGATAAAAGAGCGACAATTAATGTTAAAGAAGGTTCATACGAATTTGAATGGGCTAATATGTTGACTAAAGTGGTTCCTAGAAATAAGCATGAGCTTTGTAGTAAACTTGCTGGAATGTATCTCATGTAGATGATGAAGAATAACATGTCTTCCCCATATTTGGATTAGAGAGGGGATATTATTGAGTGTCCAGCCCTATTTTGAGACTTTCAATGATCGTAAA
>JANIMX020000236.1:404073-416295 GCA_024582655.2 Erythroxylum kunthianum | reverse complement strand
TTTATGATACTTAAGTCCCTGTATTGAACCTTTCCAAATTTGAGAAAGTGAATTTGTCCAAGTTCCATCAATGTCTGAAAAGAGCAAGCTGCCCTCCAGGCTTCCTTACTACTTAATTTCCATTTCTATGTTCATGTTGATCCTTTCTTCTTTCTTCCTTCTTCACTTGGGCAATACTTTCATACCCAGCTCAATTTTGAGACAAATTATTGTTAATAGCACCTCTATGTATTTGAAACCCAGTGTAAAAAATGAATCTTTCAAACTTCCATTCCTCTCTTCCATGTCAAGTAGAGAGGCGGATTGTTCAAATTTGAAAGTGGTTGCTTCTGGACAGGATAGAAAGAAGTTCTGTGACCCAAGTAAGGGTGTCTTACGGGTATACATGTATGATTTGCCTCCTGAATTTCATTTTGGATTGTTGGGTTGGAAGGGAAAGGGTAACCAAACATGGCCGGAGGTTAATAACCCAAGTCATATCCCACCATATCGTGGTGGGTTAAATTTGCAGCATAGTGTTGAGTACTGGCTGACTCTTGATCTGCTAGCATCCAATGCAGAAAATGTCATCAGGCCTTGCAGTGTGGTTAGAGTTGAGAATTCCAGTCAAGCAGATGTTATGTTTGTGCCATTTTTCTCATCACTGAGCTACAATAGGTTTTCTAAGATTCGTGTGAAGGAAAAAATGAGTCTTAACAAGATCCTGCAGAATAAATTGGTGCAATATGTGACAAGTCGGAATGAATGGAAGCGGTTTAAAGGGAAGGATCATCTTATCATAGCTCACCATCCAAATAGCATGTTAGATATAAGAGAAAAGCTTGGCTCTGCTATATTTGTGCTTGCAGATTTCGGACGATACCCTACTGAAACTGCAAATCTCGAGAAGGACATAATTGCTCCTTACAAGCATGTTGTGAGGACCATTCCAATTAAAGAATCAGCTCAGTTTGACCAGCGTCCAACATTGGTTTATTTCCAGGGAGCAATATATAGGAAAGATGTAAGTTTATCTTGGTCTGTTCATCTATATTTTAGTGATCTAAGTTCATACTAGGACTCTCAATGTGGAATTGTGGTATATCTTGGAATTAGATGACAAGAAGTGTTTCTTATTATTTTTGATGTAATTCTCAAGCTGAATTTTGCTTTCTAAATGCTGTGTAATTATATTGGCAGAAAGATATTAAGTGAAATAGAAGACACTAAATTAACCGTTGTAAATCTTCTGTGCCCTCTATCTCATTATGATATGCCAAAGAAAAAGGATAAAAGGTAGTATATATGAATTGTGCGTCTAAACACTTTTCTTCAGCCATATACAAACACTAATTACCTGCCTATGTTATGCCATGAAATTTTGTTCATATTTAATCATGATGTTTCTTAATGAAATTGTGGTTGTGAGGTAAAAATCTTAATTATGACTATGCAAGCAATAGTTTTAGAATGGATACATACAATACATATCTTTGAGATGTTTTATTTATAATATTCCTCTTATTAAAATGTCTGTCTTATAATGTTATTGATCATTTCTTGTTTTAGTACCAATGTGAAGTATGAAAAAATTAATTGAAAATTTTTAGGATTCCATGCTTTTGAATAAATGATAGATATATTTTATTTAAAAAATGATATTAGTTATTGTGTATGGTTTTATGCTATATTTCCTTTGTTTATTACTTTGGTATGATAGACCTAAATACAGTAATGTAATTTTAAAGGTTTTAGAAAACAACTAAAAGGTTTCATTTATGCCTTATTGTTATAATAGCTTGTTAAAGCTTTTTACTCTTTCATATATACATACATACATATACACACATACATTTATATATATATATATTCGTATTTTTATGCCATACGTTATATGTTTGAGAGTATGGAGACAAACTTGTCATATAGTATTTTGTAGATTTTCTGCCAGGAGCACTTTGTTGTGCATGTTACTAGAGGATGATTAGTAGGATAATGCATTTCTAAGTTCAATTGACGATATCTCCATTAGTCCTCAGTTTTTTATTCACCCTCTCATTGTGATTAACAGCAAAAAGATGATACTCTTCAATGAAATTCTGTTATGCGTGCATTTTAGTTGGAGTTTATATTGGAATGATGGCCAAAACAGTCAACATTTCATTGCAAGCCTGCAATGCTCTCAATGTAATACGTCCTAACCTATTTCTTAATGCATAGGCTATCCTCATCAAGTTTTGATTCTCTGTGGTCATTATTTTAGGCATTTATTTCTCAGGTAGCCTTTTGTAACTTCATTGACAAGTTGCATTTAGCCTGTCAATGAAGCTAATTTTCTACTTGGTAATTTTTCCTCAGGGAGGAGTTATCCGACAAGAATTATATTACCTTCTAAAAGATGAGAAAGATGTGCACTTTACATTTGGAAGTGCTCAAGGCCGTGGGGTCAACAGTGCAGGCAAAGGGATGTCTTCATCCAAATTCTGCCTAAATATTGCTGGTGATACCCCTTCTTCAAATCGTCTATTCGACGCAATTGTTAGTCATTGTGTACCTGTCATAATCAGTGACAACATTGAGCTACCTTTTGAAGATGTCTTGGACTACTCCAAATTCTGCATCTTTGTTCGGGCATCTGATGCTGGAAAGAAAGGATACCTTCTGAATCTTCTTCGTGGAATCAGTAGGGACAACTGGACCAAGATGTGGGAAAGATTAAAAGAAATTGCTCCACATTTTGAATATCGTTATCCATCCCAAGCTGGTGATGCTGTGGATATGATATGGAGGGCATTATCCCTTAAGACATCTTTAGTACGATTAAACATTAACAGGAAAAACAGATACCGTAGAGCAGATGTTTTCCTAACAAGCAACTGAAATGAAAGTCATTTAAAGGGTGAAGAATAGTTGGTCGCTCATCATGTGGTGAAGATAACATTCAGCTATGCTGCAAGCTTCGGAACAGTAAACAAGCTCAGACTTGTTGATATCTCTGGGGGCTTTTTGTTCCCTTCTTACATTTCGCATCTTGTTTTATTTGCATATCGTATCGTAATCTAAGAGAACATTCCGTTGAAAGGTTCCCTTCACGCGTCAATGTAATGAACTGGGTGCAGAGCCTATTCTTTCTTCTCCTTTCTTCATTAAATTGCTTGACATTTTATATACAACAACAATCATGCATGGAGAAGGAACAGTACAAGTCGAGCTGATAGTCTAGGTGGACAGGACACAGCATTTGCAGTCTTTAGAGAAGGAGACTTTAATAAGTAATTTTCTTCAAATGTATGCTTGTGACATGTAATAACTAGGCATACAAAATTACGTATACTCTCTGTTTGTGGTAATAAATTAGAAAAAGCACTATATCTGCCTCATATGGTGAGCCAGCATCATCTCTACAATGTGCTGGGCTATTGATTGACACCCAATAATGTAATATATATGGAGAAGAAGCTGGCTCCTAAATGGGTTTTTACTGAAGGTGGTTTACCTTAACAAATACCATTGACTAAAAACACAATGAAAGGAATGGGAACAGCCAAATTGAGGATCGGTAGATGTAGCAAAAACTATAAACCACATCATGCCTCCATTTTGCCACAGTTATAACCTCAAGCCATCACTTCCGAAAACTCTCTTGACAACGGCTTCAAACTCGTCAGCTTCTGTTGTGAATGGGGTCTGACCCTTTTTTAACTGTTCGTTTGTTTGATTGAGTTGGATCACACATCATTGAAGGGGAGGGAGCTAAGCTAACACTTGCATGCAAATCCTTCACAGCAGTAGCCTTTAACATACGTGAGTTTTGAGCTAATGGTAATATCCTCTGCTTCCATCTCAGAGCAAGATCTTTGCTTGTGAGGCTAGAAACTTTATGTGGCTGAAGAACTAGAGTCCCAATACAAAGAACAAGGGCAATCCCTCTGTAGAATGAAAAGGACATGTTTGTTAGTATTGTAGAATGAAGAGAGAATGACCTCTTCTTTGAAACAATGATACGAGATTGAGAAGTTTCTCTGATACTGCAATGTTCTTTATCACCGGTGGCTTATATATGTAGGAATAAGGCTGGCAGTTTATCTTTTATGGGATTTGTAATACTAAAGCTTGTAAAGCATGAGGAGGACCCAGAACATGTAGGGAAGCTAATAGATTCACCTCAATCATTGGCGTTCCATACAAGCAATATTATAAGGCTGTTTTAGAAGACACTGACAGGTTTGAACAAAAAGTTGTAGTTGGAACAATATCCTTGGGAAGATAAGTATCTTTTCATTTTTAGTGCTCCCTTCCCTATCATTTCCCTGGTCTTTTTTACCAGACCATGATCAAAGACAAGACACAATTCAGTTCCTGAACAAACTTCCCACATCGGCCTACCAAGTTGGCATGCGTATCTCCTGTCTTGTACTTTCTCTAGATCTTAAGCGTATGGCTTAACCAGTATGAGCCCAGTTGGATTTGTCAGCTTAGATGATGCAGGGTGATAATCAAATATCAGATTCCATGAACATGGTCGCTGTGAGGTCTTTGCATGCTTAGATACTAGAAGGAGAAATGAAGCTTTAAAATAAATTAGACAGCCTATAAATCACTAATAGTTTTGTCGATTAATAACAAGATTAGAATATATCCTTATCTATCAGGCTAACAATTGTAGTTAGCACATGAATATGGAGAACTTGTATATCTTGCCCAAATGTCAGTGCGATGTTTGTTTTTAAATCAAGTGGCTTAGAAGCTAATGGCAACTTGTTATCGTTGGATAGCAGGAAGCCATGAAAAGTAGAGATGTTGGAAGCTACTCTCCAAAAAACAAAACACCAAGCACTTGCTTTATTGTAATACCAACTTTAGATTTCCAAGCTCTTCTCTCCACACAACAAAAAACCAAGTCTTGGTTCCTATTGTTAAATGGGTTCCCTTTATGCTTTTCTTTGGATTGCCCGAACCTAAGCCTCTCCATTAAAAGTTTCAAAAGAAACAACCCATCCTGGCTTAGCTTCCAATATTGTACTTGGTTCCTACTCTCCAGTTTTTTTTTTTGTTCAAGTACTAATATTACAATTTTAATTATTAATATTGGAAACCAGCCTTCTCATGATGTGGCTCGAGTTTATCGATTCAAGTAGCTAAAGCTCGTGGTCCTTTTTTACATCATAGATGGTAAGTACTCTCACTAAAGTTTGCATCTTAGTAAAGGGCGTGGTTTTGTCCCATCTTTCAAGCTAAAGCTTAAGTTTCAAGAGAGAGATAGAAGCATGACGTATTGTATCACACATTTTAGAAGAAAAGCCTTGGACTGGTCAATATACTCAAATGACAAGGCTCTCTCTTTTGAGCACGCTATAGTAAAGCAAAAGACGAAAAAAATAAGAAATTCCATGTCTTGAGTGGTTGCTTTCAGAAACCATCTTCTAACTATCGCATTTAACTTTGAAAACTCTCCTTATTGGTAAAATAAGGAAAAATTAACAGGTTGGTTCTGTCATCCCATGGAAGAAAGGTATACTGTCTTTATCTCAAGGCGGTTGGTCCGTTTTCAGCTGTAAGTTGTAAAGACTTCATTAGCAAGCAGAACGTGCATTACGAATGAGACTTGTGTCCTGGAACAGAACCTGCTAAACATACATACCCCCCAAGTATTCAAGTCTTTTTGTCCTATCAAGTTCTAGGGTACATGTGTCCCCAATTCATAATATTCCTTGATGTAACTTAAGAGCTAAGGTTCCAAAAAACACGAGAGTGTTTTGGGACATTTTTTATTTCCTTTGTTACCACTCGACTACTGGATACAGATCATAAGGTAAACTCCAAAGAAACTATACTTCAAGCAACTTAAGTTTCATTGACAGGAGACCTTGCCAAGATTTGCATGTATCACAATGGCAAATTTATGTACATACACAAGTATGAGGGGAAAATACCATTAAAAGTGACCAGGGCAAGAGGGAACAAGCAAGCAAAATTTTCACTTTGAGCGTTTTCAACAACAGCACATGTTCCTAGTGTTTTATCCACTTCATTACTGCACTGTCGAATCATTGAAGAGGTTCTTGGTGGGGAATCGCTGCAGATCCAGTTGACATTGTAAAGTGCAAGCCCCGGCGTTGGCCTGCCTGTAGCATGAATGCAACCTCAGTTGCAGTAAGTGCTGCAGCTTCCAGATTCGATAAGAATAGGAAAACATAGATATGAACATGCATGGAATGTCCAACAATACGAACGGAAAACTATATTTTTAATGGGGTGTCCAATATTAACCTGCATTTGTCTTCTTCGCTGCACTATACTGATTTCCCATACCATTATGTAACATGGGAACAGAAATCTGGCAGCTCCTGGAGCAAGAAAATCTGTCAGGTAGGAAAACACTATGTTAGGAATGCAAACCATGCAATTCCATGGCAAAAACAGCATCATCACTAGGAATGCAAACCATGCAATTCCATGGCAAAAACAGCATCATCACTTCTCTTACAGAAAAAACTGTTGAAGCATCATCATCGCTATCCACATTGTTAAGGGACATGGCATGCCTAAGGAAAAGTAGATCCTTCAACTGCAAGAGCATCAAGAGATCAGAACCAGAAAAGAAAACAAGATGATGATTCCAAAATCTTACGACTGAATACAGCAAAAATATAATTTCTTGTGCAATATAAACATGGGAAACCATACAAAAATTTGTGGAATATATCTGAATTACATCTGTTGGAAAGCAACAAATTAGCTCAATATTAGTTGCCCATAACGTATAGATTCTGAATCATTCATGTACACCATCAATAGTATATTTTGTTTCCTTATTAGCTAGCTGTCTAATTGGATATATGATTGTCAGATCAATATAATTGATACGCATTCCATTCCTTTCTGATTCTCAGTTTTACATGGTATCAGAGCTAGTCTCTCTCTCTCGGTCTTGACTCTGCTTTAATCCAACTCCTAATTCTTTCATCGTGATTGTCACCACCATGCCTTCCAATGATGATGCTCAACACATCGACAAGTCAAATGTCGATTCATGTCAGTCTCCATCAAATCCTTATTATGTCCATTCTTCAGACCACCCAGGGTTGCTCCTCGTCTCCAAACCGTTGAATGGAGATAACTACACAGGTTGGAAGCTATGACATTGGCTCTAAATTCAAAGAACAAGCTCGGTTTTGTAAATGGTTCCATCAAAGCTCCATCAACCGAGACTGATAAGGAAGGCTTTGCTACATGGTCAAGATGCAATGACATGGTCCATTCTTGGATCGTGAGCATTGTCAATTCAGAAATAGCTGACAACATTATCTATTATCAAACATCATATGAGGTTTGGGAGGATCTAAATGAGAGGTTCTCACAAGGTAACCCATCTCGCATCTACGAGATTCAACGAGACATTGCATCACACAGGCAAGAACAACAATCCATATCTGCTCACTACACTAAATTAAAAACTCTATGGGATGAGTTAGCTTCCTATTCGGAGGCACCACAAGGGGCACAAGCAGAGCAACAAAAACTCATGCAATTTTTGATGGGATTAAATGAAACTTACAGTGCCATTCGTGGTCAAATCCTCTTAATGAAGCCGTTACCAAGTGTTAGACAAGCTTATTCAGCTATTGTACAAGAAGAAAAGCAGCGTTTTATAGGGTCTTCACATACCACAGGAGAATTCAGTTCGAATGTCGCTGCCATGGCAGTTCAAAGCAGTGGTCGTTCGACTCACAGTGGTGGTAGGAGCGGCAGTCGCGGCGGCAGAAACGGTGGTCGCGGCAGTCATGGAAGAGGAAGGCCATATTGTACACATTGTAATGAACTTGGTCATTGGGTTCAAACTTGTTTTGAGTTGATCGGGTATCCTCCAGGTCATCCCAAAGCAAAGCAATCTGATCAGAATACAACTAAGAAGAACGTTGTTCCTCTACGTGCCGCAAATAATATTTCTGTAGGTTTAGAAGCTGATGCAGAAACAACCATCACACTTTCTGACGCCCAATTCAAAGAATTTATGGCTGCTGTTAAACAGGGTCAGAGTTCCAATTCAAATTCAGGTTCAAGTTCCAAGGTTAATGCAGTCACAAAGCCAGGTTTGTCTAGTATAGTAACTCTCAATTGGATTATTGATAGCGGGGCAACTGATCACATAACCTCATCCTACAAGTTGCTACATAAAAAAAAATATTGTTCGTTACCGCCTGTTATGTTGCCTAGTGGAGAAAAGGTGCATATTGTCGCTCAAGGGACTTTGCCTCTAAGTGATGTGTTTTATCTACATGATGTACTTTATGTGCCAAAATTTAAAGTTGATTTAATGTCAGTTAGCCGCCTTACAAAAGAGCAAAATTGTTCGGTGACATTCTATCCTTATTGGTGTATTTTGCAGGATCTGGCTACGAAGAAGACGATTGGTTTGGGTAAGGAGCGCAATGGGCTATATTATCTGGTGGCATTAGCAACTGACAAATCTAGATCCAATTCTCCGGTCAAAACATCTTCATGCAATCTTGTCATCTCCTCCACCAATCTTTGGCACAGTCGCTTAGGTCATGTGTCATCTCCATGCTTAAATTACTTAGCAAAGAATTTTTTGAACTTTTCTATTCAGTCAAATAATGCTTGCCACATATGCCCTTTGGCAAAGCAAAGTCGTTTACCATTCATTTCTAGTTCAATTTCTACTACCAGTCCCTTTGAAATAATTCATTGTGACATATGGGGTCGTTATCGACACCCTTCACTTTCTGGTGCGTTTTATTTTCTTACAATTGTTGACGATTTCACACGATTCACTTGGGTTTTTTTAATGCGGCATAAAAATGAGACACAAGTAATTTTGAAACGTTTCTTTACTTACACTATCACCCAATTTGATTCTCGTGTCAAAACATTTCGTAGCGATAATGGCAGTGAATTTTTGTCGCTTCGTATTTTTCTTCAAGATAATGGTGTGATTTTTCAACACTCTTGCGTTTACACCCCTCAACAAAATGGAGTCGTAGAACGTAAACATCGCCATATCCTTCAAGTGGCACGTGCCCTAAAATTTCAAGCCCATCTTCCAAATTTTTTTTGGGGTGAGTGTGTCCTCACTGCTGTTCACATAATTAATCGTTTGCCTTCTCCTCTTCTTTCTTTCAAAACTCCGTTTGAACTTCTTTATTCGAAACCACCAACTTTTTCTCATCTTCGAGTATTTGGATGTTTAGCATACGCAACAAATGTACATCCTTCTCATAAATTTGATTCTCGTGCTATTCGTTCTATTTTTCTTGGTTATCCTCTTGGTCAGAAAGCTTTTAAACTTTACGATATGTCCACCAGCAAAATATTCACTAGCCGGGATGTTAAATTTTATGAAGATATTTTTCCCTATGCCAACCAACCCACTCAGCCACCCATGACCCACACTTCAGGCCCACTTCTAATTTTTGACCCTTATCTCGACCCAATCAATCCTGCATTTCCTTCTATTTCTTCTTCTCCCGATCCCATTGATGCACCGCCTCAGACACCACTCCCTTCCCGTTTGCTAGCACTGCCTCCTCTTCCATCGGCTCCGGCCCAGCCTATTTCACTTTGCTTCTACACTTGCCGAGATCGTCCGCTCGGTCCACCTTCTCCTGCCCCATCAACACTTGAGCCCCTTCCCGCTCCGCCCCTTCGTCGCTCTCATCTTTAGGGTGCATCGCCATCACAATTCGTTGATTACAACTACTACCAGCCCAAGTCCAATCTTTGCTCTTACCAATCACCTTTCTTCATGCCAGGTTCTTCAAAAGGTACACGTTATCCTCTGTTTAATTATATCTCATTTGATTGCTATAAGCCTGCTTTTCACTCTTATGTTGAGAAACTTGGTACCATCACAGAACCTAGTTCTTATGCAGAGGCAGTGGCCTTACCCGAATGGCGTGCAACAATGGCTTCTGAATTGGAAGCCTTGGAGGCCAATGGCACCTGTTCTCTT
Source organism: Erythroxylum kunthianum (assembly GCA_024582655.2). Lineage (NCBI taxonomy): Eukaryota > Viridiplantae > Streptophyta > Magnoliopsida > Malpighiales > Erythroxylaceae > Erythroxylum > Erythroxylum kunthianum. The sequence goes on along the minus strand of JANIMX020000236.1, from coordinate 406,343 downwards.
ACTTCTCTTCCGGCAGGTAAAACTCTAATTGGGTGTCGTTGGGTTTATAAAATCAAGCTCCAGTCAGATTGTACTATTGAGCGCTATAAGACTCGGTTGGTTGCCCAGGGCTTTACCCAATTCGCTAGTGTGGATTATCAGGAGACATTCTCCCCTACAAAGAAAATTATTTATGTTCGTTGTTTTCTTGCATTGGCAGTTTCTCAAGGTTGGCAGCTTCACCAACTTGACGTCCACAATGCTTTTCTCCATGGGGACCTTACTGAGGAAATTTACATGTCGCCTCCACCAGGTCTTCGGCGACAGGGGGAGGAACACTTGTTTTGTCGGTTGCATAAATCACTCTATGGCTTGAAACAAGCTTCCAGGCAGTGGTTCTCAAAATTTACAGAAGCCATATGTTCAGCTGGTTTTGTGCAATCCAGGGCAGATTATTCTCTTTTTATTCGGTGGCAAGGCAAGTCATTTACCGCTCTATTAATATATGTTGATGATATTTTACTTACTGGCAATGATCCTGAGAGTATAGCTCATGTTAAGAAATTTTTGCATAACAAGTTTCGTCTTAAAGACCTTGGTAATTTGAAATATTTCCTTGGGATAGAGATTTCTGTATCTAGGAGAGGCATATTCATTTGCCAACGTAAATATGCGTTGGAAATAATTAAAGATGCAGGATTGTTAGGTGCAGCTCCAATTGATACTCCCATGGAGCGTGGTTTAAAGTTATCAGATAAGACTGAGCTTCTTAAAGATCCAGGGAAATACAGACGACTTGTTGGGAGGTTAATATACTTAACAGTTTCAAGACCAGATATTACCTATTAAGTGCATATATTGAGCAGATTCATGCACCAACCATGCAAGGCTCATTGGGAGGCAGCATTGCGTGTGGTGCGTTATCTCAAGTCAGCACCAGGTCAAGGGTTATTTTTCTCTTCCAAGAGTGGCTTACGGTTGCGTGCTTTCTGTGATTCAGATTGGGCAGGATACCCACTCAAAAGAAGGTCCACCACAAGGTACTGTGTTTTCTTAGGTTCTTCTTTAATCTCAAGGAGGTCAAAGCATCAGAAAACGGTCTCACTCTCTTCAGCTGAAGCAGAGTATCATGCGATGACAGGGACTTGTTGTGAATTGACATGGATACGCTATTTGCTCAAGGATTTGGGAATTTTACACATGAACTAGCTTTACTTTATTGCGACAATAAAGCTGCATTACATATTGCAGCAAATCCGGTGTTCCATGAAAGTACAAGACATATAGAGATGGATTGTCACTATATCAGGGACAAGATTCAAAACAGATCAGTTGAGACAAGATTTGTGAGTTCAGGTAGCCGATGTTCTAACTAAAGCCCTTGGGAAGGAAGATTTTTTGCCTATGGTCCGCAAATTGGGAGTGCAAGATATCCACTCTCCAACTTGAGGGGGAGTGTTGGAAAGCAACAAATTAGCTCAATGTTAGCTGTCTATAACGTATAGATTTTGAATCATTCATGTACACCATTAATAGTATATTTTGTTTCCTTATTAGCTAGCTGTCTAATTGTATATATGATTGTCAGATCAATATAATTGATACGCATTCCATTCCTTTCTGATTCTCAGTTTTACAACATCAATCAATATAGACGATGCCCCCGAGTAGCAAGGAAACAAAAAACCAGAGAGAAAAATAATAAGTTATTTTAATCCTCTGCATTTCTTTGTTTTTTTGATGACTAGATTAGCAAGGAAGGAAAGAGTGACATAGGAATGAGGAAAAGAAAATAAGCATCTATGCCGAAAAAGACCAACACTACAAGAAAATTGTAAATTACCAACAAATTTTACCAACGTAATTATTTTTGATTGTAAATACCAACAAATTACCAAGAGTATAATAATATTTATATTATTATAAAATAAACACTAACAAATTACCAATTGAATACCAACAAAATTATCACCAACAAATTTGTTTTTGGTAAATACGACACGAAAAAAGGCGCCATAAATAGCAATCAATTACCAACAGAATAGCTTCAAATTATTTACCAACAAAAAGTTTTGGTTGGTATAAAAATTGCAATAATCAATATCATTAAAATACCAATAAAAAATTATCCCTTGGTAAATTATTGTGAAAAATTTACACATATAATAAATAAAATGTATGTTTAATTAAAAATGATAAAATTTAGAAAGAAGTAATATCATTTCTAATCATTTTTCTGATAATTTGATGTTTATATATCTACATATTATGAGTAAATTTTACTAATTACG
>JANIMX020000236.1:177170-190029 GCA_024582655.2 Erythroxylum kunthianum | reverse complement strand
TAGGTTCCTAAAGCATCGGTACTCTTACAAGAAAGTTAATGAAATTAGTGAAAGTTTCAGATAAATATAAGATCCATGTAACATATATCCAAGAGACAAAATAGACGGGAGTTAAAGTAAATGAAATCAATGAATTCAAACTTTGTTATTCAAGGTGTTCCAGACAAAAGAATAGTGTAGGTATCTTGGTAGTAAAAAAACTCATATATTATGTTGTAGGAGTAAAGAGGAGCAATGATAGGATTTTGTCTCTAAAGATTATGATGAAAGATGTTTTCAATGTAATTTGTATTAATACACCTCAAGTAGGGTTGAAAGAATAACTTAAGCGTCAATTCTGAAAAGAGACAAATAAGGTGATTCAGTAGTGAAGAAAGAGGACAAAGTAATTGACAAGATTCTGTCCTACCGGATCAGGTGACATGTTCGGCACTCAACAAAAACCCTCCAGTCGATATCTAATTCCACTAGAAGCGTCTCCATGAAACTAAGCCTAATTCTTTGTTATCTTTAAAACACTTTGGATTTACTAAGTAGTGGAGTTCGGTTTCTAAAACTTTTTAAAAATTTCGAAAGCACAACACTGTATTTTAACTACCCAAAAATTTAACAAAACCTGCAAAGCATTTATAAACACTTCTATAAAATCATTCTCACATACTCCACTGCAATTACAAGACTTTCAAGTCCGATCAGAACATCACAAAGTGTTACATGCATTGATTTAAAATCATTCGTTACAAAAGGGTTGTCGCAACAACCATAAGTATACAAACCATGTTGATGCAGCGGAAAAGTAATTTACAACATGTATGATGCAAAATGCCTACACAGCAGCTTACACATCACCACTTGACGAGACAGTTACTCGTGTGGTGGAGTCCTGACTACCCGAGCCTCTGATAGGTATCTAAATTGTCATATATTTAATTCCTCATGCTTAATATTTAATATTGAGAATTACTTAAGATGTTCACTTTATGTTACATTTAAGTGTAGGTATAATTTGGACCAAAATGACCAAAATGTGATTAAAAAGAATTGGAGAAGGTTTACTGATGAGTTGATGCATGAAGCATGCAGAGATGCACGTAGAGAGAGACATACGCCGGCACACATGGGATATACGTCAGCGGCCTTGAGTTAGTGTATATCCAAAAAAATCACACTTACGTCGGCAGCGTTGGACTTACACCGCTGGCGAACTTTTCTCGATTCATATTTTATAACAACCGTATTGATATTATCTCTTATGTGTCATCTGACCAAGGGTAGTTCGAGTAAGGTAAAGAGACATCAAATAAATAAAAATAATAGAAATATCAAAACATAAAAAATAAGAAATCATCGCTAAGAAATGGGTTTCATTTTGTAGATATCACGCACCCAAATACACTTGAAACATCGATTAATTGAAGGGGTCCTCCATCTGGGCCGATGCACTTGCCAAGAAACGATTTTGTAGGAGACATTTTAAATTGGGAATGGAAGAAGATACAAATTGCTTTCTAAAGTTTTGTAAAAAAATCTAAGTTAGTTTTAGCATTATTTATGATATAACGTAATACTTTAGCACTTATAATATTATATTAGTAGCATCCTAAAGTTTAAATAAGTAAAGTTTTTAACAGATTTTAAGATGTGACTTATAAATATAATTTATATCATATTATAATTAAACAATTTGAACTTAATAAATAGCGATATTATTTTAAAAAATAAATTTTGAAGATATCAATTAAATGTGTAATTTTTATTTTAATATTTTAAAAAAAAGTTTAAATAAATTATTATTACTATTTTCAAGATGTAATAAATAATAACATTAAATTACAATGAGTACTGCAATTTTTGTGTGAAACATTGAACTTGAGCAAATTGAAAAGTGATTGCCATTGGTTTGCCTGTAATGAAGTAGACCCACGAACTTGGACTTCAGTGGTTCCATCAAAAACTGAAAAGCTATAGTATTTGATGAGGAATGAGTATTTTGATTTTGTACTGAAGCCATCAGGTATAGTATGAGGTGTTGCTTGTAAGTGCAAATTAACCCTGACCTCATTAGTATTGAAATGTTCCTCTCTTACTTCGCAAAACAGTTTTGGGAATAAATCGTCCTTAGCTCCAACCATATAGATCCGAGTAAATAACATATTAAATTTAATTGATATTTATTAATTTTAACATATTTTTTATTTTTAATTAATCATCCTTCTAAAAATAAATTATTTGATAATTTAAATTTTAAAATTGAAATAAATAAAAAAATTTAACTTCAGTCCTAAGTTGGAAGGCTCATTATTATTGCCCGATTTACCGAGTTGGGAATGAAGCTCAAAACATAAAGAGTCATTCATTTCGTTATAATAAACTATTGATTTGTTTCAAATTCATTTTGTTTGTCTAGTTAAAATAATCTCAAATTCATGTTTATTTAACTAAAAAAATTGCATCATATTTATATATAAGTCCCTCCAATTCCACTAAAATTATGCTCTTTTATTATTATTTATTTTAAATAAAATAAGTTATAATATTTATGATATTATATATATTTATTGGCAATTATATGGAGATATAACTACATAATAATTACTAACAATATGCCCTTAATTATTATTTTAACAAAATACTTATTTATAACAACTTGATTAATAAGATGGGTAAAATTGAAAATTACATACTAAATCCATGATCCATGAATTGTAACTATTGATTCAAACATGAGTGTAAAAAAAATTAGACCATAAATCCATTAATTTATATTCAAATCCAAACAATGGAATTAACAAAAATCATGAATTTAACAATCTATTAAGTTAGAATCCATGATTTAACAAAATCTATGAATTTTAGAATCCCTGCCAAAATGTCATCTGATGCAAGTTGATAATGATTTTACATTGAAAAAAAAATCATACAAAAAAAGATGACGAAATTTTGCAAATAAAAAAGTCAAAAAAATTTACAAATCCAATCATTCGAGGGTTAAGCCATACTTCCTCAGCTTAATATAAAACAATTGATCTCAGAAGCAACAAAAATGTATCTATGGAGTGTTCTTTTATAAAGTCAAGGACTTTCATTAGTCACCCTGAAGCGTGAAAGAAGAAAACTATACCATAACAAGTGCAGCCTTCAGTTCCTGGTCAGTCAACCGTTTGGAGAATGGACTGAATTTAGTATCTGATTGGGTTTCAATATCTTCCAATTCTGCAAGTTGCAGAGAAAAATGGTTCTTAGCTGCCTCCACAGTTCTCTCGATGAAGAGTGATCGTGGCATATACTCCTTCATACGGCATATGAAATCCAAATGGTTCCTTCCCTATACCATAAGTACAGAGCATAATTATATATATAAAAAATCAGGAGTTGTCAAGGTAAGGCCTGTTCTAAAGAATCGTTGACAAGTCCAGGCACATCATGCTTCCTGAAAAATGACTATGTCAAGATGTGTATCAGTCTATCATCTCTCCTTTAAATTGATACTTAAATCTAGTGAGCTTATTTTGCCAATGTATCTTAGCTGCACTATAACTGTATCAAAATGACAGTGGTGGATATAAAATGGAACATCCATGTTCTAGATACAGAGGGCCTTTGAATTGGTAGAGGCCAGTTGTTAATTACCGCATGCATTGGTTTGAAAAACAGTAACCAACACAAGACAAGACATTAATGAAAGATATTAAGTTACCAGTCGATATTCAGGAGCCCGTTCGGGGAGCTTTAAGTAAGCCATGTTTCTGGCTTTGTAGTCCCATAAAAAGGAAGTGTGATGGATCCATCGATTTTTGGTAATGGACTGAGCATTTCCCCCAAATTTATGGTTACCAAATACGTAATCTTCAACCAAGTGGAAATAAATCAGTAAGCTACACGAAGAACGTCATATTAAGCCAAAAGGCACTATGAAAATGTAGCAAATGCACACGTAAAATGGAGGTGCGGAATGGTTGGATCAATAAACAATATCAATGAGGAGGCTAAATTACCTTGAGCACAACTACCATGTGACCATGTGTGCCTAAAGCCTTTGCGCTTCTTATGTATTATGGCAAAGAAGAAGTGACTATTTTCATTTAATTTTTTAAATAATCAAAACAAATATTTATTTTATTGACATAATAGAAAGAAGTGAGAGTAATGTTGCAACAAGGAATAACAGATAAATCTTTTAACTTGCTAACATGGGTTAGATGTAAACAAAGCTCTCCTCAACACATACCTAACAACAAAATTAATTAAGGGTTTTTGTTAGACCCCTAAATTTAGAAGATAGAATCGTATAGGTGTTGGTGAGCTTTGGTCAATATTTGATATACGAGTTGGCATGAGAAAAATATGTCCACAAAAGAATAAGGCAAAGTCTTGCAAATAGGCGAAACATACTTATGATATAGACAAAATCTTGAGAGTAAGTTAGAGTTGCCATGTGTAAGTGCACACTGGAGAAAATTTTCGACAATGAATGAAATTCATATGTGACACTGACAATGATAAGTTTGAGTGCTCATGAAGGCACAAAGACATCGACGAGAAAGTTTAAAAATATGAAAATCTTGCTCGGGTTTTATACAAGTTAACTCATATTGATGTGACTACATTCTGAGTGTATTTGAATAGTCCATGGACTAAGATGGTTCGAGATAGCTAATCAAAGATTCAACAAAGCACTTGATCATTTAAAAGATAATGACATAGCATCACATGACAAGAACATAAAGTACTGGGTTAAGAAAGTGAGATCAATTCCTAAGATCATGTATAGTGGGGCAATGATGGGCAAAGAGAGTGGACATTTTTCAAGACCATATTCTCCATAATCAAAGAGAAATTATAGGCATAAAGGTGTAACTCATCACTATAGAAGAAGGCATTTCATTTTATATTGTTTATTTTGTGTAAAGTGTTGTGTATTCAATCAACTGTAAGAGAATTGTCAGAACTTTGTGAAAGTTTTAAGTAGAGAATTTTTTTAGTGTTTATTGTAGAATGTTTCAAATTAGAAGTAGCCCAAGTCCTTGTATTGTTATTTAACAATAAAAATTGGCTTTCGTATCTCTCTTTTTTATCCAATTTTTTTTATTGAATTGTGTATATACTTGTGAGTTGAATGTATGGAAAATACCAGTGTGAATGAGATATTAGGAAACTTAAGAAAAAGTTGTTTTAAGATTATGAAAGAAAGATGAGTTAGGTTTTGACAGGTAAAAACTAAACTGTCATATGAGGAGTTTGACTAGTTCCCCCGCACTTAAAAAGATCCCTGTGACAATTACTATAATTGAGAAAATTTGTAGGGCGCTTGAAACATGCAGAAGAGGGTCAAGGATGTAACAAACCCAAGCAACATGCATAATACATACATTTCTGTGATTTGTTTTCACCTTAGCTAAACATGTTAATTATCATCACTTAGTAATTGTTGACGGAAATAATATTAGAATTGTCAGGACCCAGTTCATCATACAGATCAAAATGGTGTCTTTACAGACTAACAACCACATCATTGAAGTGAAAACAGTTTCATTTGTCAAAATTTCAAAAGTTGAAACGTATCAGGGCTTCTGATACAGATTCCCTATTAGTTACCCCTAGACGAGTCAGTGAAGGTGTTACCAGCACATGGAGAGAGGCACTATAATGCATACATCTTAATGCTTGAAGAATGTTTTGAAAAGAAAGAATATATGACCATGTCTTTTAGTCGAAGGCACAAATGCCAAAAAAAAAAGAAGAAGAAATCATGCATACCATTTTCACGAAGATGAAAATTGTTGACTCCACGGAATACTTCACTGTATATTAGCCCACTCCAGGTCATGATAGGTCGAGGGTATGGCTGTAAGTCAGGAATTGCATCTTTGTTACATATGAAAGTCACAAATATTGTTTTTTGATCAACGATCACCGTACCACCTCCACTAAATCTTCTGATCACAGGAACCTGATCCTGCAACACTGCTTCAATTTTGAGAAGTTCAGCAGGTCTCCTGAGCATAATATGTTTACATGATTTGGATGTGATTCAAGTAGATAGACTGACAAGTAGACAACACAAGATGTTTCAAGCGCCTTCATATGTACCTAAGGCAATCCTAATCAATTCAGTTCAGTAATAATTAACTGGAAGAAACAACTAATCAACAATGATAATTACTTAGCTTTGACTCTGACTGCTCCTTACAAGTAATAACAATCTTAACAAGGTAGGACATGATCATACCATTAGGCTTGCAACTGGCTGCTTGCAAGAATGGGTAAATAATGCCTATAATGACGCTGCGTACTAAAAGTAATACTCCTGTTAGTCAACCCAGTTAAATCTACTAGTTAGGATTTCATGAAAATGTGAAACCAGAACTTTTGGTCTTTCAAACAGTTAACTAATTATCTCATTTCACTCTCCAAAGCAGTCAATCCAAACAAGTCTTCAGTATCGTTTCTATCTTAATACAAAGACCAGAAAGAAAGTGGGTTAGTTTATCTCAACACAACCAAATGGAAGGGGGTAGAATTAGTAACCCCAAACTTTAAAATCCAGAAATCAGAAGAATCCAAAAAGGCCAAACAAAGCAAGAGAACGAGTCCTCGGCAACAAAATATGCAAACATTGTTCCGAAGTACCGAACACCAAAAGTGAAGGAAGAAAAAGAATACCCAGAAACACCCATTACAATAGTGGGATGATTGGTTCCATCATTAATAATACACCAATTGTGTGCCGAGGTACGAAGCAGCTGCTCCTCTATACGCAGTTGTTGCAGAATGGGTACATTTTTCAATCTCACCAGCTTCATTAACTGAAGCCCCATACTGTGAACCATAATATTTTCTCTACCACTAGAATACCACGAGTAAACCTTAAAAATTGAGGCTAATGTAGCGATTCAAATTGTTGGGTGCCTGCAAAATCCAGTAAAACGTTGACATAAGTGTTCATCTTGGGCTAGAAAGACTCGTGAAGTTTCCACATTGAGCTAGGAATTTAAGGCAAACAAGAAAACAGCCGGTCCAACTGCTCAAGCACAAACCAACAAGAAAAAGAAAATCGGTCAGCGTAAATTGCGGTTTTTGCGATAGATAAGAGGTTCGAATAGGAAAAGGCGCTGACTTTATACTAATACAGAGACTACAATTCAATGGAACGAACTGATCAACAACCGATATATCACGCACCGGCGTCGTTTTCGAGATGAAGCGTTAAGAAGTATACCTATTTAAGATTTACATTCCAACAAAACCTAATATGTTTTGCCGCCACCAAACCTCTTGGAATCCTATCTATTCTCACATCGACTCTCTCGGAGAACGTTGTTCATTCCTCTTCCTAAAATGGTTTCTCTTTTGTAATTTTCTGTTGTAAAATGACAGAACGGAATCTAACCCATTTTAGGAAGGGAATGAACATTGTTTTATCGGAGAGAATTTTACCTCAATAATTGGATATCATGACGCCATTGCTCAATGTATTCTGGCTTTTGGGTCCTCAAGTTTCTTTATTTATTGTTAACTGCATACGGAAAAATACTATTTTTTGTTTTCACTATACGATCATGTTTGCTTTTTTCAATTGGTTCATTTTGTTGATTGCTTTTTCTCTGCAGTTGGATGTTCCTTTTTTTTTTTTTTATGGTCATCGGAACATTGTCTAAATGTCAATCAACTCAAAGATTTCGAATGGTTTTTTGGTTTTACACACAAAACATGATTATAGGCTGTTGTCTTAGAAACCTAAAGACCTAATCTCAATAGGACCAGGGCTAGTTTACCACGAATATCTCATTCATGTCCTGTATGATTATATTGGATGGTTGTAGGAAGAGTGAACATCAAAGGTTGGAAATGGAAGTTGTTTCAGTATCTGTGTTCCTGCAGAAATTGACAATTCCATGGCTCCTTGACAAATAGTGGGAACCTTTTTAACAGGCTTACTTTATTAACGAACTACCTTTTAAACAGGTTTACTTTACTCTCCATTCTTTCATACTCTGGTATTTTCTCGATTTCCTGCATTTGTTGTGATTTTATCGTTATTTATTGAACATGTTTAGTAAGCATGCTCTGGCTTGAACATAAACGAAATTGGTATGTCTGTAGAATTTTTCTTCTGTTAGAATCCGAAGTTCGTTTGACCAATAAGGGAAGGTGATTGTTGTGTCAGGAAATTCGGAAACTGAACCTCTTATGAGATGGTTGTCTAGACCATATTTCAATTCCTGCAGTTCTCCACCTTTATCTATGTTGTGATCAATTGTATATGCCAGTGTCCCCTATCATTGCTTCTATGTGATAACATTCACATAACCAAAAAAATTTAAATCTTGGTGAAATTTTCACCTTTTGATTGGCTCTACTTTTCTGCAGACATGTCACAGATGCCTACCTACCCTCCTTTTGCTATAAACAGAATTCTGGATTCAGACTAAATGTTGTTTTGAACATGAAGGCTGAGATGGCGGTGGGATTTTGAAGAACACATGTGGGTTGTCAATTCAACAGTGAGTTTGAACTGCCTATAATGGTATTTTGGAGGTTTACGACTGTGATATGTGAACTTCCTAGGAATACATCGATTGATTTTGTAGAGAACTAACTGTAACATTCTGTAAGCTCGGGGGTGGTTGGCTTAGCCTTCAACTTATGTGGACTTTGATGAAAATGTATCCCGACTGATTACATTACATACCCTTGTTCTAAAGAAATAGAAAGTAACTCGTGCTTTAATCTTCTTCAAAAATATGTCGAGTGTCTAGCACTTTGTAGAGGCAAAAATGAGTTTCGATGATCTTGGATACTCTCATGGATAGTAGGAATGATGAACGAGTGAAGTCAATATAGATAATAGCAAAGTGATATTGAAGACATGCAAAGTGAGCAAAATCAGACATAGCAAAAGGGGGTCGATTTAGATGCTTACCTCACTTCTGGGGTACTGACTCTCGAGAGAAGGGGAACCCGCCAGATAGGAAGAAGAGAAAGGAATCAACTTTTGGGCTCTTTGCATTCAATCTCACAGGAGAAGCTGTAAGTCTGTTATTGGGTAAACAGGTACATTGAGTCCATAGAGGAAATCGAAAATATGAAAAGTATCTTCGTACTGTGATTCCTGATACTGACTCTTGAGTGAACAGAACACCGCCAGTTGCGAACCTTTGGGCGCTATCGATGGATCGAATTTCAGGTGAGGTCGTCGAGGGATGTTGGTGTGTTTGGAGGAATGGATTGGAGATGCCCTGATGTGTTAAAACGGTGTGTTTGGTGATATTTTGGTGTAGTGTAAATTTCACTTGTACCCCCGTTTTCTTTTAATATAATTCTTTATATTTACAAACAAACAAAAAAGATTTCTAAGCAGATATTTCTTCTGCAAGTGAGTCTAATTTTCTAAATTTCTGATAAACTCTTACGTTTACGTTGGCTGGTCCGTTTCCCTTACCCCTCTTAACCTCAATTTTTTTCCTTTTGAAAATTTGTAATCATTTGCACGAGGGAATAGAACTTTAGTACATCCAAACCCATCTCATGGCCTTAAAAATGTTCAGGATCACTCTCAAGAACCATCGACAATTGAATACCTTGAGAACAAGATTTTGGAAGATGACCGGAAAAGAATTACAAACATACTAAACAAACCAACTAACATAATGGACATTTCAGGAATTGCCTTCAATTAACTGAGACTGATAGACATAACTCTCACAAATTCGTCGAAATCTATCAGACCATCTCCATTCTCGTCATGGGTTTCAATCATCCTTCTACACTTTACTTCCGTAATTTGCACATAACACAATCTAAGTAGCACTTTCCTCAACTCCTCAGCACTAATGAACCCATCATCATTCTCATCAAACATACGAAAAGCTTCTTGCACTTCCTCTATGCTAAGCTCCTTCTCTTCAAACATAGAACTTATGTCATTTGAGCTTATTCTCTCTTGCAGCTTGTCACCTTCAGGGTCATAACAAGTTCCTAACTTTCCCAACACTTCTTCTACTTGTCCGATACCTAGTTCCTCCCCATGATCTACAATTTTGCTTTCAGCCATTTCTTGTGCCAGCTTTCCATCTACAGTTTTGCAGTAAATAATGGAAGCATTGTGGATTGAGAACTTGGCTGTAAAAGCCACCAAAAGGCATGATAACTTGTTAAATAATGAATGGAGTGGACAACAAGAACAGGAGTAAAATTCTCTGAAGATGATAATGATGGACTGAATGATTATAACTGATAATAAGAACAGGTCATTGAGGGAAATGCGAGTGGCAGATGCATTATCCATTGTGTTGTTATCCATCATATAAGTAAGAAGAGGAACTGCCAAGGAAAGGTAAGCCAGCTGAAGAAAGTCTGGGAGACAACAAGAGTGTGTAGATATATATATATATAGATATTTAATTGTGGAGCATATGGAGAAACAGAGTAGACTTGGAGTCAACCTTTGAACCTGAAGAAGTCCCAGCAAACATAATCAAAAGTTTCCAACCATGTTCCATAATTTTATATATTAACCTGTTTCCATATTCTGCTTGTCTTTACCTAAGTACTAACATTCCAAGTCACTTGATCTGCTCCTGCTTTTAAGTTGCTTCATACGTTTTCCACCCTCAGAATTGTCCGGCAGCTTCCAGGCCGGACTTAATATTTTATGGGCGCAGGGTAAAATAAAATAAAATTTTAATTTTAATTTTTTTATGAAAATGGGGCCTGGACAATTCCTCAAATAAAGATAGACCTATTTTTTTCTTTATAAAAATAGGCCCCTTAATAGGTAGTATTTTTTTATTTTAAGTGTAGGCCTTGGGCGGGTGCCCCCCTCGTCCATGCCCAGGGCCGGGCCTGCTTCCAGGCAGGGTGTACAGTAAAAGCCAACGAGCCATTTTGCTTCGACATGGCACATGAATGTTAAGTATTAATGTATTATAATAAAAAAAAGTTATATATGGATAAATATAATTATAACTAGGGGTGATAGTTAAGCCGTCTCAAAGTTAATGGACCTGACTCGATTTAACCAGACTTCGGCTAGGCTCGAGCTTTTTTTTTAAATGTTGGGCTTTGAGTCGGGCTCAAACTCAAGCCACCGAAGTTTGGTCTGATCTGAAGTTCGAAAGTTCAAAAAAAATGATGTCATTTTTTCTCTTAATTTTAAAATTTAAAAAACAAGTCAAGTCAAACTCAATTTTATGTATCTCATACCGTACAGAAAACAATACTGAAATTACTAGTACTGTACGGAGGAATGACTGCTTGATTGTGCGAGACAAAGAGAGCGATGCGACTGTGATGAAGGCAAGCAATCACCTCTCTCTCGTAATCGCACATTTGCACCCCACCCCGCACACAATCACTCTTCCGCTGATCCAATCAAGCAAAAAATCAAGCCTCACTTAGTCACCATCCCAGCCAAGGAGACAATCAAGCTTCAAGTCTGAAGGTTGCAAAACAACAAAAATTCAAATGTTGAACGTGTGCTTGAGCCTTAAGTTGATTTAAATTGTAATGTGTTGTGTAGTTGTGTCATACACTTATATGTGTGTTTGGATTTTAAAAGTTGGATGTGTTTGTGTTGTCTAGATTCTAGAGTTTGAGTATTCAATATAGAATTACAATGTTTAGAATTTGGATGTGTTTTGTGTTGTTGGATTCTAGAATTTGAGGATTCAATATAGAATTGAAGTATGTGATATTGTCTAAATTTGAGAAATGTTGAATTAATGTTGGTCTTTATTGTAAATTGAATTTTGTAATCTACAAAATGGGTTAGTTAATTTATAGTTTAAATATGTGATTTGACAGGACCCTATCCTACCCGGATCAGGCGACCTGCCCGACACTTCACAAAGACCTTCCAGTTGATTTCCAATCCCACTGGAAGCATCAACATGAAACCAAGCCTGAGAGTAGTCCTTACTTAAACTTTTTCAATTCGCTTTATAAACCATGTAGTGGAGTTTATGGTAAGAGCTTCTTTAAAATTCTTGAAAATTTCGACAGCATAACAGCTGTATTTTTGATAAACCAAAAATTTAAAACAACTTGCAAGACATTTTAAAGCACTTCCAATAGCATGCATAACTTCACTACAACACATGACTTCAAGTCCATTCAGTACATCACAAAGTATTCATACATTGTTTGAAAGACTCATGCATTGCTGGAATTGTAATACGTACAAAAGAGTAGGGTTGTTAACACAACCTTGAGTTTACAAAACAATACCTTAAGGATTACAATTGTGTGTTGCAAAATATGAATATGCAGCAAAACTAATTACAACAAGTACATTGCAAAATAACCTACACTACAACACTTGTCAATGGCAGCTATCCGCGCGGTGGAGTCTTGTCAAATCGGTCCTCGGATGGTACACCTGAAAGTTTAGATGAAAACAAAAGAGTATGAGCTAAACGAGCTCAATGAGTACTAGTATTTAATTTAAAACCATTTTGAAACATTGTATTTTCTTCTAACATTTTCTTTTTAAACCGTTTTTCTTTCCTTTCCTTTTCTTATTTCCTAGCCTTTGGTACCCTTAGGTTTTTAGGCTAGGGAGCGAACTATGTCTCACTTTCCCGTGCCTGCCAAGTTTATCCTATCCAACATCCTACCCAAACGATAGTTACGGAGCGAAGTTCGACTCTACATCCTCATAACATTGCTACGTGCATGTTTATGGAGTGAAACTCGGCCGCACATCCCCGCATTAATGTTGATAGGTAATTACGAAGCGAGGTTCGACCTCGCATCCCCACAACGGTGTTAAACACTCTTTTATAGAGTGAAGCTCGGCTGCGCATCCCTTTATATGATTTATAATCAATATCTTACTCAGGCCTATTTCCTCTTGGTG
>JANIMX020000235.1:1533549-1546791 GCA_024582655.2 Erythroxylum kunthianum | reverse complement strand
TATGAACCTTTCTTTGAAAGTGACCAAAGGGGGTCATCGGCTAGGTTTAGTGTGCGAGGGTTGATTAGCCGATTTTGGTTGTCTTGGAGACAGACAATGTATGTGTAGTATTTTGGCCATAACTTTTTGCGTAGTTATCCGAATGAGGCGATTTTTGATGATTTTTAATACTAGACAAATAGGGATAGAATTTATATGAAGAAGATGATTTTTGAATTTGTCTCTAATAGGGTCAATTTTTTACCCGAAAGCAATTTTGTAAATCTGCCCATATTTAAGCCGAGGCAGAGAACATGGCTTTTAAGCCTAATAAGCATGTGATGCGATGTGTTACTATAATTTTTACCTTCCAAGTCCTAATTGGGGGGTAAATAGGCATGCCTAGAAGAGTCAGCAGCTACAATGTGTTGACACTGATGTGTCGAAATGTGATAAGAGGCAATGCCTCAGATGGGGTGACCATGGGTCATAATTATGTGGACTAGTTACCAGTGTGTGTTAAGGCTGTGCAGGTTTGTATTTTACTACTATGTGAAGTTTGTGATCTGCATGTGAAGCTTTAAGTATGTGTTGATATTTTGTGAAAATGTGCATTTGATGGGGGATATCTTTCCCTCTTTTATTTTATGCTATTTCAATTCTTGCATTATTTTCCCACTACGCGTAAGCTTAGCACGAAGTGTTTTCTCCGTGTAGGTCAGGATCACGGTAAGGAGCAGACAGGGACATCTGGATCGTAGAGACCAACAAAGTAGTCTTTTTCTCGTAAGATTTTTGTGTCTTGTAAATGGCCTAAAGGGTCGAACATGTTTTATAAACGTTTTTATTATTAATGAAAGTGGCTAGACCACGCTCTTTATTTAATTATACAAATTTTCGCTACGTATGTTTGTATTCCACTGCGTGTGAGTATGTAAAATATTGTGTATGTGTATACATGTGTTGTGGCCTTCGCATATCCTCCCAGGAGGTATGTGGGTGTTACAATACTAGAAAAAATTGGTGATTGCATAAATTGAGAGACATAAGTAACAATAAAAGAAAGATCAAGTCTTTTAAGTGCTAAATATTATAGATAATCAACAATGCTAATATAAAAAGTAGGATAAAAAAAGGGAGGGCTAACATTAAGATCCCTGGTCTTAGACTTCATTGGCGTATTCATTAGTTTACAATCCAACATTTGAGCTTTGTGTAGAATAGTTAAGGCATATTGAGTCTAAGAAAGATGCAGAGTGTTGGTAGACCATTAAACTTCGATACCAAGGAAATGATGTAAAGGACCAAGACTTTCATGGAAAATTTAGAATGTAAAGTTGTTATAAAATCAGCAAGTAACTTTGAATTAGATTATGTCAATAACATATCATCATCATAAAGCAGTAAGTCCAATGTGTCATGCGGTAAAATTAAGATTGTAAAGTTGTGATAAAATCAACAAGTAACTTTGAATTAGATTAAGTCAATATCATATCATCAACATAAAAGAGTAAGACCAATGTATCATGCAGTAAGTGCATAATAAAATATGGATCAACAAGACTACAAGAGAAACCATTCATTATGCAATTTAATGTCACAGAAACCATTCTTAATGCAATTTAATGTCACAGAAACTGTACTAGAGAACAGGTCTTTACAACTTACACTAATACTACATTTACTCTTTTAATCCATTAATCAAAATATTCCCATCATTCACCTTCGAACTCACAAAGGACAAAAACACCCCATCTCTATGCAGACAAAACCAAACTTGTTAAACTCTAAGTCAATTGCTTAAAGACATAGAACATTCAGCCATATATACCTCAAAATACTACACACAACTCCAACCAGAACAGAATATCAAAATCCTAATGCCAACAAAATTATTCATACCAAGTTGAGTACTTTAACAAGTACACGCATCACACCTCAGATTGTCTCAAAACCAAATCAAACTACCAAAACACAATTAAATCCAATACGACATCCATAACTAAACTCGTTACCGTGCCAAATCTATAAGAAAAATTACTCTAAATTCAACTCACAACATCATTCATTTCTAGAACAATTTCAATCAGAGTTAGCTTATCAAGCAATTTACACATGCCCTTTTTCTCCTCACACTTTAGCACTAAGTGTTGAGTTTCTCAGACCATTCAGTACACCTTAATTGTTGCTATTATCTTGGATACCCAGCCGACAGACATCCATTCGAATGATCATGCAAATATATACTAATCCTGACTAAAATTGTCAAAGACATTAATGTCAAATTACTCAGACACTCAAACTGGGATACCAAAACTGATTAAATTTTTATTGACCATAAAGAATTGAAATAAACTATCCAAACAGGGATCTCTCCTTTCACTAAACTAAACAAAATTTCCCAATCAGGACATAATCCAAATTCCAGAACCGTTTATGATCATCTCTACACTGAACACACAAGCTCATCACAACTTATTCACTTTCCAAGTCAAACAGAATCACGTGCACTCATAAACCTCATGTTACAAAGTTGTGATGATGGAAACTTCCCATATCACAATATTTTCTCCTCATATACACAAGCTTCAATCACTTCCCCCTTCTTAACCAGACCTGTGCAGGCAGCTCCTTTACCCTAGGAGAGTATAAACAAACGTGTAAAGCTAGCTAAAAGAGTCAAGAAGCTTACCTTACTTTTTTCTTCCAAGTTTTGCTTCAATTTCTCCAAACAAGCTTTCCAACTCTCATATCTTCTTCTATCCCCTTCCACATTGAAGTTTGCTCTCCCAGCCTTAGTTCAGAAAATTTTAGGATTGAAGAAGGTTTAAAACACATCACCCAAGCACAAAACGTTGTAGTATTGTTCTAGCACTTAATGACAAGTGGGACCATGCCATGTATCACAAGCTGATTGGTTCTTACTATCCAAAACTTTCCTAACCAGTTTGACAATGATCCTAAGGCTTTAGGCTTATTCTATCTCTAAGAGATATGTTCATACATGTCTTAGATACAGCATATCCAAAATATATACAATTTGGTTTAATGTATCAAAAGTTATTCCTGAAACAGTACCGACTGTCCAAACCCGGGACAGATTTACAAAGCTGACTTAATTTCCTAATTTTGACCTAGATCTTGCCATTTCTAGGTTTTACGGTAGGCCTAAAATTCGTATAACTTTTAATCTATAAATTTCCAACGCAATTAGAATAACTCAATTTGGATATCTGTATCTCAAGTTATGAATTTTTAACCCAGTCTACATCAGATAACCCAATCACCTAACTGATTTTCCTCACAAGTCTTTTAACCCAACACCAGCACATACAAAAAGACATAACAAAACTCATTCATCCTACCAGGGGTCACTTTGGGGTGTTACACCCTATGACTGCAAGATTGTCACAAATACTTTTAAACTTCCTCAAATATTATACCAAGGACTGATTTGGATCTTTTATGAGATATGTAAGTTGTTGTCGAAGAGTAAATTCTCATTCCTGGAAATATTGAGCATATGTTTCTTTCAAGGCATTCCACAATGATTGCAAAGATTCGAGGCTAACAAGGAGACCAAAAGCTTCTTTTGTAAGTGTTCCAATAATCCATCCTCGTAGGAGAGGATATTCTTTCCACCATTTGAGGTATTCTTTTGATGATGTTTTTGTTTCATTGTTTGAAGTTTCTTCTATTGTAAATTTGTTTTTTACATGGATGGTTTCTCTGTTTCACCTGTGAGAAGTCAAACTATGTCTTGGATTTCTGCAAGAGCTAGTAATTGTTCACGCCACAAAGCATAGTTTTCTGGGGTGAGTTTGAGTGTGACAAAGCTGGCAACATTCAAAGAAATTGTAGAAGCCATTATTTTGCAATATAAAACACTCTTGTCTCACAAGAGGCTCTAATACCATAAAAAAACTAAAACTGAACAAGATTTTGTGAAAATAATTTATCATTTCAACGTTAGAAGAGAGTTCAAGCCTTATTATATTTATAGAAATTGTTACAGAAGAGAATAATACAATGAATGAAAAGATAAGATTTCAATCAATCAATCCATATTTCTGTGCTATCACTTTTCTTGAATGATGAAGATAAATGCTCTATTACTGACTTACTAATTTGACATGATTGAGACTCAATACCACCCCTTAAATTACTCTCATGGTCCACTATATTAGGAATGATAACCATAACTTGATCAGCTTCCTTATTTCTTCCATCAACCTTGTCTCTCATATCCTTATCACTTTAGTTGGATGTTATTAATTAGTGTATTATGATAGTTGATTGACACCAATATCCAATACCAAATTGGACAAAAACTAATCTATTATTTGATGCTAATATCCAAAGCTAAATTGAGACCAATCTATTATACAAATGAATATTAGATTGAAGCATAAGTTAATTTGACGATTATAAATAATTGTATAATTGTTTTGATCACTTTAATTAATTATTCTATATGACATGTATTTCAATATTAGCATCATCACATCTATGCAATGTATTTTTATTTTTTCTTGACAAATTTTTAATAAGTGAAAGAGAGGAAATTTTCTATTACTTTCATTATTCTTTTTTCTTCATTCACGTATATTATTTTTATGCAGTCACACTTTGAAGATAGGAGTTTGAGACAGTGGTTAGGGTGTGAACTACAGTTCGATAAAATAATATTAAAAATCTCAAGATAAAATATTTTTAATCTAGTCATTGATTAAGTTTAGTAGATTATAATTAGTTTTTGAAAAAAGTAATTAACTATGAGATTTCATATTTAAATTAATGTAATAATGATGAGTTTTGATTATTATTTTTTATGTTTGTAAAGTATTTTAAATTATTATAAGATGTACATATAAAGATGACACCCAATCTTGCTCTATAAAAACTAAAGGGTGTCATCAGTCTGGGATTGCAAATCAGTGAAACAACATAATGACAATGAAGGCCAAGTGTTCGACGAAATGGGTAGTGTTTGTTATAATGGTACTATTGGCTGCTTCATGCCTTGCAAGCGAAGAAGTGCAAGACAAACACGACTGCATAATTGTATGCATGCAACAATGCACTGATTTGCCAGATTTATGCCTGGACTGTTGTAACAAGAAGTGCAGTGAGCAACCTCCATCTTCCCAATCTGATCGTCGGATTATAGGCATAGAGCGTCGTTTCGCCAAATGTTAGAAAGTTTTCGGTTTTATAAATAAATGCAAACACAAACTCAGTTAAAATAAAAAAAAATAAGAATACACACTTTTATGGTTTCTAATTTCGATTTTGGAAGAATTTGTTATATATAATCTTAATTGTCAATGGTCCACTTTCTTCGGTAAGGGACTAAACAAGTGTTCACAAATATGATATATAGTAGATACGATCTAGGCGGTCCATCTAATAAAAATACTCGTAAGTTAAATTTTATTTCATTAAATGAATTATAAATGGATTGCTAGCAAATTTAACACGCAGATGATCTCTATGAATTTCATAATTTAAAACATAATTTTTAACATATACTCACTAAATCTATCTCCAACAAGACTTGGGAAGCAAAACTTTCAGAAAATATTAAACAAAATGTATTCTTTCACTTGAATTTCCAATTAACAATAATAAAGTCAACATTATCCTTTTGTGAATTCTTTTGATTTTGATTTTATCTCTTTTTAGTTAAAATTCCTTTGGCTACTTTAATATGAAAACCTCCATAAGAAAATGAATATCACACTTTATGGTCCATTAACATGTCAAACAAGTTAGACAAAGAGGAACATATACTTAATATGGAAGATTGTGAAAGAAAGAAAGGATTATAAATGTATTTCCATGATTAGATTAATATGGAAGATTGTGAATGAAAGAAATGAATATAGATGTATTTCAAAGATGAGTTTTGGATTTGAAACATAACCTAGCAGCAACGGGTGAGTAAACAATGAGTCATCCTTTATGATTATGTTGCCAAAATACAAAAATTTCTATCAGGATGTACAAAATCAATTCTTAAACTTGGTTCCTATTGCCTTACTCAACAGTCATAGAGACAAGATAAATTTTGCTCAAATTGTGCTTAGTCTGAAAACTAAAGCCAGGTCTGCTAACATGACATATTTGACCTATTCGCCTAATTGTTTCTGACATGATCCTTATTTATGGAAAGCATATTCTAACCAATTTTTTTGCAAGTGTGTTCAGAAATAGAACAAAAGTCTATTCTTACCTTTTGTCATTCTTTAGAAGGATGTGGTCATTTTGGGTCGAAAAGGACAACTCAAAAGGTTCTAGAGAGTGGATTTTTTTGGCCCACCATACATAAAGATGCATACTTATGTTGAAGGTCATGTGAGAGATGCCAAAAGACATGGAACTTATCCAAGAAACAGGAGATGCCTTAAAAAAATATTATGGTTTGGGAAATTTTTGACGCGTGGGGAATTGATTTCATGGGTCCATTCGCTTCATCTTCTAGTCATGAATATATTTTACTTGTTGTAGACTACGTTTCAGAATAGGTAGAAATAAAGGCCACTAGATTGGATCATACTAAAACAGTCTTTAAGTTTATAAAAACTTATATCTTTAATCGATTTGGTGTTCGTAAGGCTATTATCAGTGATCGTGATACTCTTTGCCAAATTTATGCCTGGACTGTTGTAACAAGAAGTGCAGTGAGCAACCTCCATCTTCCCAATCTGCTCGTCGGATTATAGGCATAGAGCGTCGTTTCGCCAAATGTTAGAAAGTTTTCGGTTTGTTAAATAAATGCAAACACAAACTCAGTTTAAATATATATATATAATAAGAATACACATTTTTATGGTTTCTAATTGTGATTTTGGAAGCATTTGTTATATATAATCTTAATTGTCAATGGTCCACATTCTCCGGTAAGGGACTAAACAAATGTTCACAAATATGATATATAGTAGATACGATCCAAGCGGTCCATCTTATAAAAATACTCTTAAGTAAAATTTTATTTCATTTCTATAAAGTCAAGTTTATAGTAAAATGTTAAATTAAAACGAACAAAAATTATGGTAACCCATGTTTAATCATTAAAATTATTTTCAGTAATATTTGTTATCTGTCTCTTTTTTTAAAGTACAAATTTATACATTGATCAATAAAAAAACTTTATTTTATATTTTAACACACAGATGATCTCTATGAATTTCATAATTTAAAACCTCATTTTTAACATATACTAACTAAGTCTATCTCCAACAAGACTTGGGAAACAAAACTTTCAGAAAATATTAAACAAAATGTATTCTTTCCCTTGAATTTCCAATTAACAATAATAAAGTCAACATTATCCTTTAGTGAATTCTTTTGATTTTGATTTTATCTCTTTTTAGTTAAAATTCCTTTGACTACTTTAACATGAAAACCTGTATAAGAAAATGAATACCATACTTTATGATCCATTAACATGTCAAACAAATTAGACAAAGAGGAACATATACTTAATATGGAAGATTGTGAAAGAAAGAAAGGATTATAAATGTATTTCCAGGATTAGATTAATATGGAAGATTTTGAATGAAAGAAATGAATATAGATGTATTTCCAAGATTAGTTTTGGATTTGAAACATAAACCAGCAGCAGCAGGTGAGTAAACAATGAGTCTTCCTATATGATTCTGTTGCCAAAATACAAAATTTTCTATCAGGATGCACAAAATGAATCCTTAAACTTGGTTCCTATTGCCTTACTCAACAATCATAGAGACAGGATAAATTTTGCTCTGATTGTGCTTAGTCTGAAAACTAAAGCCATGCCTGCTAGCAGGACATCTTTGACCTCTACGCCTCCTTGTTACCTTCTCCCACCATCCCACTACTCTACTCCTCATAGCCAGTTCGTTCTGCAAATTTTGCTTCTTTATTACATCCTTCGAATCAGAAGAAGATACAACAGACAGCCTCCTTCTTCTCCTCCCCCTAATGCATCGTTTTCTTGCACAAGCACCAACAGCGTCAACTACCCCTCCAAATGCATGTAAATCCTCGTTAACCTCACACCTTGACAGAGAGACAAGACTCGGTAGAATTTCACCTTGGAAGTCCTGCCGTTGCCTGCCCCTTCTTGTTCGGCCATTTCTTGGCTTAGTTATTAGTGAACTTAGGTTTCTAGTTTCCTCCATTTGGATATAAATTTTCTTATATGATCCTTCCACCTTTGTCTCCTTTAGTTTCTGTGTCACGGATTCAGAGTAGTCCATCCCACTTGAAAGACAATTATCAGGATGATCAATAGCCTCATAATACACGACCAGATCAAAATCACTCTCTTGATCATCTGCCACAAAAGAAGATATCTCTGCAAACCAATTAAGAGCGTCAAGCTGTAGAGCTTTAGATGTGAGATTGACACTCCCAGTACAAGATTGAACCCCATTCGACGAAATTGCAACTATAGTTTCCGCTGCAATTCTGTCTAGTTCATTTGTCAGAGATTCTCTTTCCTCCCCTGACAGTTGAAGAGCTGTCTCCAACAGGTTTTCATTTGAATCTCCTCTAGGTGGTGACCTTTCCCTATTTTCTGGGCTTGTAGGTCCCATACTTATTTCTGGTGATGGAGGAGGAGCAGCCTCATCTATGCATGAGTTGAGATCAAAGCACAATTGGAATCCCAAATGTTTTTTGCAGATCCTATTCTCCACAACATGATTATTTAAAGTTAGATGCTCATCTGAAAAAGCTGCATAACTGCAATCCAAGTTAACATCCAGGATTGAATATTCCTTAACATTACATGCATCGTTATCTTTTAATAAATTTTTGTGGATTTTTGATGGATAGGCATGAGATGAATACTGGTGGTTAGAAAAGAAAGGTCTACAATTTGTTAGATCCCCATCTGTGATCAAAGTACTTCTGGCAGACACCTCAGATGAACCAGGGGAAACAGAATTGAGGTTTACATTGCCCGTAGATTCCATGTTGACAGAACGTTTTACCTGCTTCCGGGAATCAGTGACATCTGATGCCAATTTATTATCACTCTTGCAGAAGCTGCTCCGAGCAATTTGGTTATATTGGGGATCTCTAAAGCTCTGAGAATTTTCTCTGGAAACTAAAGAGATGCCCAAACTAGAAACTTTACTCGATTTTTCAGTAGTAAAACATGGAAGTGCTTGAACTGCTATAGGGGCCCTCAGAACATTGTGGGTGTTCTTTATCCAAGATGAGAATGAAGATGCTTCATATTTCATAACGTCAACCAGAGGAACAACCTGATTTGATGACTGCCTGCAATCTTTGGCAATCTGTCCAACATTAGTGATGGATAACTCACTATCAAAGCTCTCTAAGCCCAAATGTTTTCTTTTTCCCTGTAACCTACAGTCACTCTGATCAAAGAGATGAGATGTTGAAGTTTCACAGGCTTGCTTAATATCAGTATCTTCAGAAGAAGAGGATAATGCACTGGCACCAATGCATCCAGGAGACAAACTCAAAGCATGACTACTTGGATCTGAAAGTGTAGTTAATCACCATGTCATGATTTGCATAAACAGTAATTAAAGTTTGATAACAAACAATTGTAGTAATGATGACTATAATAGATTTCTATGCAAATAACAGGAATACAAATGCTAAATTAAACTACCAAAACCTGACAATAGAGTTCTCACCAGCTTCATCAGTATCAGATAACCATTCTTGTTGACTTTTATTCTTTTTCAAGTTCAAAACAAATGAGCTTTCCCCTCTTTTACAGGTAACTGGTGTAGTATTTTTTGTTTGAACCTGGAAATCAGAATTTGGTTTTCCAGAAAAATCATGGAACATAATCTTCTCATTGTCAGAGATCGAACCTGGAAAAAGGTTACAGTTTATAACTGGTTTTTTGTCAAGACTGGCAGGTTCATTCAAATCAGTCGAACATTTGTCTGTCCCAAATGCTGTAGTTCGAGTCTTGTGATCCTCTTGAAAATTATGGATGACTTGATATGGTTCTTCAACACTTCTGTGTGCACTCCCAAAAACTGCCTTCAAAGAATGGCTTTGCACTTCACATAGATCAGGAACCTTGTCCTTTGGCAAATATTCCTCCTCTTCACTGTCAATGTATTCATCAGCTGGACGTTCAAGATCCAACATCTTTTTACCAACTTTCTTGCACTTGTACTCAGATAACTCAGGCTTTATATTAGGATATCCAGTTTGAAGAAGATTACAAGCTTTTGAATCTGTTTCTACAACATAATTTGGAACTACTTTGTTACTTTCAGCACCAGAAAAAGATAAATGTTCAGGATTCAGTTGAGGAAAGGAAGAAACTTGCTGGATTTTCTGGGGATGTAGAAATGAATTTAGGGATAATATAGGATTTGACTGTAAGTCCTGCAACCGTCGATGATGTTGAGGTGACTGACTCCTTGTTTCATCCATCAATTCTCTTTGTTTGTTATAAAGGCGATGGAGTTCATGAATCTGTACAGTCAAGATAAATTTTGGAGTTACTCAAAACCGAAAACTGGTAAGTTACAATGGACTTGAACCTGACAACATCGGAAAATCAAATGTCCTAGTAGGAACTGCAGGATGTTTGAACTTTTAAGTTAAATAAGCAAACAGAAGGTACCTACTAGGCTGCTTATTTTATTTTATTTTTTAAAAGAGTGCTTGGGAAGTGCAACATTTCACACTCCTCATCTTGCCCTCTCTCTGATAGACCAACACTAACCCTTAAAAATGATGAAACCTGTGCACAAATGAACAGTATGCACTAAAAGGGCTTGTGCCAACCAGGAGTCAATGTTCTCAAGCAGTTAACTACACTCGAATGTTTACTTTCAGATTAATTAATCTTGATTGTAACAATGAAGTTTTTAGTACCAAGAAAACCTTGAAAATTTTGTGGAACATTAAAATGCAACTGCATATCAGCCGATTTACAATGTTCTGAAGCAACTTGGCCTTAGCAATGGACAGCAATTATCAGTTAATGAGGAAGGAACATGATCATCTTACTGAAAGATAACAAGCAAAATCTAATCATTCTGAAACTTGTGATAGAACATACCTGATACCTAAAAATAGCTTCATGCTGGAGTATTTTTTGCTTCAACATTTCCTTATAATTGTGGTGCATAGGTAGAGGCATCAAGCTACCATAACTGCAGTGTCCATTATTGAGTATGTTGTCACTGCAATATAAGGGTTGGTTGTTAAAAATAGGATTTTGATTAGGACTTATAGTGGCATAATATCCAGGGATGTAGCTGCAGCACTTCTCTGATTGAATTTCTGGCATTGTCTGGAAAATTGGAACACAATCTTCTGTTAATAGCTTAATAATGAACTACAGAGCAACCTGGGTACCGAGAACAGAAAATCCTGCAAAACCAATGCCTTCAAGCAGCTTCTGCTTCCATGTAAAATGAGCAGCTAAGAGCACACAGATGGAACAAAATGCCAGATGTATATGGGATTTAAGCAGCAAATCATTCAGCCTCATTACATTTTTCAGTTTTGAAGATCCATTGGGCTGAGACTGACAATGTCATATTTAACTAAGAGAAAGGTAATGAGTCTAAAAGAGGTAAACGTGACATTCCACAGTGTCTTACGTCTCTCAACTCACCCCCAAGAATTAAATGGCAGGCAGAGACGGAGGGGTTATTACAATCTTTTTTTTTTCTCCAGAAAAATATTCAGGATATATTATGCAATATTGAAATCAAGAAAAAGTAAGAAATACACACACAGATATATATCTATGACCAAGTTTAAGTTTTAACATAACACAAAGGCATCTGCATACCACAAAAAGTCTCCGAAATGAATAATAAACCAGGAGATCAGCTAGTGTAGCCAGAATAAGATTACCCAGAAACTTCTAACCCAAATATTGAAAAGTTAAAGAAAATTGCAATTTGATCCCAATTTTCGTTTAGTCGAAAAAAATTTAAGAAAATCTTCACCTATCTGGAAAGGAAAATGTATGTTCTTTCAGCCGTAAATTATATTAGTCGCATTAATGGATAATCGGATGATAACCATGGCAACAACATGCTTATCTCTCCCATGTACAGAGCTTCAATGAATCTATAATGGAAGCGCAAGGGACGTCCATAAAACTAGAAAAACACAATCCTAACAATTACCAAGCATTAAAATATCACAACCAAACCCAACAACCTGCAACCACTCAATAAGAAGAAACAAAAGAACTCAAAAAGGCACGATATACATGCATCAGAACAATCAAAGAATGTTCAAACCATACCTGTCGAAGAAAATGAAGAACAAAATCTTGAGTCTAAGAACCAACGCAAGGTCATCCACTGAAAAAATATCTCCCGACACTGAATAAAAAAATAAAAAAAGCACAAAACAGTGTATCTTTTTGACAAACAAATGGATCAAGAACAGACATCAAAAGAGGTAGATGACAAAGTGGGCATTTCTGAAACAACACGAAAAGTGAAAGAAATGAGGATTTTGGATCTGCCGGGCCATTATCTCAAGGAAGATTTAGAGAGAGAGAAGGCTAATAAGAAAACGAAGAAATCTACACATAAAACAAACGAAACTTGCGTGAGAAGAGACATGAAAGCTGTCAAAATTTTCTCTCTCCTTCCTGCTCGGTCACTAGTTAAGAAATAAAAATAAAAAATAAAAAATACAATCCTTATTCATTTTTGTTGTTTTTGCGTGATGGGTCTGTTGACTAGATTCTCTCCACAATCCTGGTTTTCGGAAATAGTTCAAATCGTCTTCTTGTGCCTTCTGTTTCTTTACTCCATTGGGTGTTAGTATGAAATTTTAGGGAGATAGAAAGGTAACAACGAAAACATTGAATGCTAAGATAAATCAGACAACAAAGAAGAGCTGACAGCAGGGTAGGATAAACAGACGCAGTGACGCAATCTCGTAAAGAAACAACCTTGATTTTCTCAATGGAATATCTTAGCAATATTTTGACGGCTTTTTTTAGTCGAAATTACTCGATATAACAATATCTCAAATTTAAAAATCATTTTTAATTATGATAAATAAATATAAAAAAGTATAAAAATAAATATAATCATTATAACTATGATAACTTGTTAAAATGAAAGAATGATTACTGTAGTTAGTTTATTAAAATTTTGATAAAATAAAATTTTGTAAAATTTTATTTTATATCAAATTTTAAATATATTTTAATTGATAATATTTAATTTATGCCCCTATTTATAATGATAAAATGTTTAAAATAAAATATATTGGGTAGTATTTGTTTTCTGA
>JANIMX020000235.1:1154416-1166977 GCA_024582655.2 Erythroxylum kunthianum | reverse complement strand
TAGTGAATATTATATAAATATATTTTATAAAATTATTTGCTTAATTAATTCATAAAACTAATTTTATTAAATTATTTACGTAATTAATTCATAAAAAATTAGTCCGATGTTATCCGAAACAATACCAAACACAATATAATAAATCAACTATCATAAATAATAATATTAATCATTCATTCATATTAACCAAATATTATAATTCCTCGTAATATTCATTGTCATTGTAATTGTCACGTTTGTGAACCAAGCTCCTAAAAATATTCTAAAAGTGCTAGGACTTCTGATTGATTCAGTCACACAAGTCAACCCAACAACTATACTGTATTATACTGTAATGAGATAGTCTGCATAAATATACCATCGTAGACCATGAAAGTAGTTTACAGTTGCGTGGATTATGGTGGTCTGGTTAGGTACGCTGACCAATTAAGAATGTTATCTCTCTCTCTATCGTCCAATCTCATTCTCCCCGCAATTCGTGGGAAATTGAGAAACGAACAGACTTCGAAGGAAAATGAAAATGATAAAAGTTAAGAGTGTAAGTGTGTGCATGATGAGCACAGAAACTCGATAGTGATCTTAAAGAATTCCAACTGCCCATTTCAGAGCTCTGCATTTCATTCCTACCCTTTAAAGTTTTGCTCGCTTTGTGAAGGAGAGTGAAGGTTTTGGTCCTAGGTCGAGTCGAGTCGAGTCTCTGTCGGAGATGGGTTGTGTGAGCTCGAAACAGACAATGTCAGTGACGCCGGCGGTTGAACATTCATGCGGGTTCAACTCGGGTCTGAACAATGTCGGGTCGGAGTTCGAGAAGAGTTACTGTGGAAACAGTGACAACAACAACAACAACAACAATATGCAGAAGGAGAAGAAGAAGAAGAAGAAGAAAAAAGGAGAGCTGAGTTGGGGAAGCGAGTTGGGTGAGTCAGGAAGGGCGAGTTCGAACGGCGAGTCGTTGAGCTTTAGCCTGAGGAATTTACACAAGTATTTAGAGGGTGAGCAGGTTGCCGCCGGTTGGCCTGCTTGGCTCAGCGCCGTCGCCGGCGAGGCCATTCAAGGATGGATTCCTCATAGAGCCGATGCTTACAAGAAATTGGAGAAGGTTGTTCAATGCATTCTTTAACATATATCCGTGAGAAAAACAATGATTAATAAAAATTCGTTAACTTATTGTGTTTTTTTTTTTTTTTTGCCGTAGATAGGGCAGGGTACTTACAGTAGTGTGTTCCGAGCCTGTGAAATAGAGACAGGAAGGATAGTTGCCTTGAAGAAGGTTCGGTTTGACAATTTTGAGCCGGATAGTGTTCGGTTTATGGCAAGAGAGATACTGATTCTTCGCAGGCTTGATCATCCCAACATAATGAAATTGGATGGGTTAATAACATCCAGATTATCTAGTAGCATATTCCTAGTGTTCGAATACATGGAGCATGACATCACTGGACTCTTATCTTGCCCTGATGTCAGGTTCAGTGAATCACAGGTACTATTCACGTTGCTTTTTGTGGATATTCTTCACAGAATTCTTCAACTACGTGCAGAAAGTCCGTAACATCGGATTTTGACGTTTATATTGAAGTTATATCTTCGTGAAGATTGTAAATGGTAGGAACATCCAATGAACAGTATGACATAATGTTACGCTGCTGATGTGCTTTTCATGGTTTTAACTTTATTCTTGTCCTGACGTTTCCTTATTCTTCTTCTCCGTAGATTAAGTGCTACATGAAGCAGTTGTTATCTGGACTTGAGCATTGTCACTCAAAGGGTGTAATGCATAGAGATATAAAAGGATCTAACCTTCTTGTAAACAACAAAGGTATATTGAAGGTTGGAGATTTTGGGTTGGCAAATTTCTGCATTTCTGGGCATAACCAGCCTTTGACTAGCCGTGTTGTGACTTTATGGTACCGACCACCAGAACTTTTGCTGGGTTCGACTTATTATGGAGCATCTGTGGATCTTTGGAGTGTTGGATGTGTTTTTGCCGAGCTTCTCCTTGGGAAACCCATCCTTCAAGGGAGAACAGAGGTAATCTCTGAAAAAATCTCCTCTCTAAAGTTGTAAGAGTTTGTGATAGTTGCATTGGAATGCCAGAACGATTAAAAAAAGAATGTCCCTGGAGTTTGAAAAGTAAGCTATACAAATTATTAATCCACAACTTTCAGTCTGGGAAATTAAGTTGATGCGTACATCTTGATTCTACTCCTTATTGCTTGTTAAAAGTACACTGAAGAAGCATGCATATAGTGAGACAACATGTTGCAATTAATGTGATATCAACATTAACAATTAGTTCTTGAAAATTTTCTTGATTTCATTCCATTTGAAGTTTGTCTACAAAGAACCTCTTGTTTCTATTTCAGGTTGAGCAATTGCACAAAATTTTCAAGCTCTGTGGATCTCCACCTGATGAATATTGGAAAAAGTCAAAACTTCCTCGCGGAACTTTGTTCAAACCGCAGCAACCTTATGATAGTTGTCTTCATGAGAGATTTAAACATCTGCCAACAACTGCTGTGAACCTAATAGAAACTTTTCTTTCAGTAGAGCCATATAAACGTGGGACGGCAGCCTCTGCCCTTGCTTCTGAGGTAAATAAAATCACCTGGGAATTTTTGCCGGACATCATGAGAGATACCCTTGATTAGTTTTCCAGTGCAAATTGAAATTCCTTGGTCAAATTCTTTCAGACATATAGTTTTCAGTTCACTTCAATTTGTATGATGTTCTCACTCTTACATAATGAAGCACTAGCATGTTCCTTTTTCCTCAAATTTCAAACTTAGTGTATCAATAGCATGAGATTTTGCAATATTACTCAAATTTTCACTTATCTGTTTCATTTGGATCATCTAATTCATTGTTTGTTATTCAATTCAGTATTTCACAACAAAGCCTTACGTCTGTGATCCTTCAAGCTTGCCGAAATATCCGCCTAGTAAAGAGGTTGATGCAAAAATCCGCGAGGACGCAAAGAGGTGTGAACGCCATGCTTTAAATTGCATCTCACACAAGATATTGCTGTCATGAACATAAATGGTTTTTGCTAGGTTCTTTTTCTTTTTCCTTTTTTTTTTTTTGATATTATGGAACTGAAAACAATGCCATTCCCTGATACAGGATGATCAAATGCATTTGATACCTTATAAACCTTTAGATGATTTGCATAGCCATTATACTGACATTAAATTATAACGGAACTGAACTTTCAGGAAAGAAGTCAGTGGAAGAGTTGGTATTGATGAAACAAGAAAAACTATGAGAAAGCAGAATGGAACTGCTAAATTGGCACCAACAAAGGTCTCCCTCTCTCACACACACTCTTTCTTTCTGCCTTTGTGAAACACTAAGTCTCTTGTCTTCTTTCTATCTTCCAGGATCTGGCAGCTGGAGCACAATGTGCTCAATTTAGCACTAGCAGTACTATCCGTATTCTGAAGGGAGGAGCTGCGAGATCAGGTAGGGAGGCAGGGAAGTCATCGCTTGATAAATTGGAAGAGATCTTCCATGTAAAGAATGCATCCCAAGGAGACGTTCCCTTCTCTGGCCCATTACAAGTTTCTAGTTCAGGTGGCTTTGCATGGGCAAAGAGACGGAAAGATGATACTTGTGTAAGATCTCACAGTAGATCCATTTCAAGAGGTCACATTGTTAATGGATTGAAAACCTCCCACCATGAAAAGATTAAATTTGATTCTAAATGGCACGATAACAAGGATGTGTCATATGGGACACGTACCAATTCTCGAGGCCATCATTTATATGAGACGTCCAACTGTGCTTTGCAGAAACGATGAAACCAATTTCAACGTCCAGACTCCTTTGATGCTTCTGAGAAGTATTACTCCCAAGAACTGCCATTGTCACTTTATGCAATGGAGGAGATATAGGCCAAGGGAAATAATTTGGTATCTCTGTGGTCATTAGAACTACATCAAACTTTAAGCTAAAACTTCAGCCAAGGTGAAACAATAACTTTATTGGCAATTTTGCAGTTATTGTGTGAAGACATGGGACTGAGAATATTTACTTGATGAAATCTTGTTGAACGTCTGGCATTGAAGTGGAGAATAAGAAATGCTTATATTAATTCAGTAACATAGTGATTAGACCTCTGTGTTATTGGGCTTTTCGATCTGTTGAGTGGAAAAAGATGATTGTTTTCCAACTCAATTATATGCACCCCCTGACTTCACCAGAAACCACTTTTTTGTTTCCTTGTTTGCTGTTTCTATTTGGAAGTGGTGAAGTGTTTTAGAATTGAAAATGATCTCAAGTTCATATCTTTGGACTTGTTTTGAGTTCTTATAGGATGGGAGCACTGTAAGTTTCCATAATGTGGAGGCAGCAGCATTTGAATTAAAGAGGGAATGAATGATGTCATGATGATGGTTTTCCTTTAGCTACTTCAGGAATTAGTGGGGTTGCAATGATTATTTAAAGTGAAATGCGGATGTCATAATTTCTTTAAACATTGGAATGGCACCAGCAATTAAGTAGGTTTTGAAATTTCTTTGCTATAATAACATATTAAGCTAATCCAGTATTGATTATCTAACCTAATGTTGGAACTGAGCAGAGTTTTCAAGACCAGGGAAACAAGGTTGATCTCTCAGAACTCCTTGAACGGCAGGAACGACGCATGCATTCTTCAAAAAGGTATTATGATGATTACAATCTCTATAAGGTCGATTCTTCATCATTGACTTTTATTTTGTTGGCATGGTGGTCTTAACGGTGATGCTTGGATACTGCTTTAGGTTTAATGGGGCAGCCATTACTAATTATGCCATCCACCATAGTTAGTGCATGCTACATCTTTATAAAGTTCTTCAAGTACAGTGATCCAAGCATCTCAGCATATGTCTCTTTTTGAGTTACAGGTAGGAGTCATGAGAAGCGACCATCATTAAGCTATGGTTAGTCAATCTAGCTATCTCCTGTGCCCAATTGACGCTTCTGTCACTACAAGGTAAACGAATTTTACTGGAAGAGACGGGTACTTCTATCCTCGGCAATGGTCAAATCTACTTCACATAGTATTGTGGTCCATAGAAGTTAGCAATATTTATTGCATGTGTATTCTAAGAGCTATGTTTCGGATTATTGGTGGAAGTCAGGATTAAGCTGAGTTTGAACAAAAATCTGAGGTGGTATTAATTAAATTCAAACAGCAGTATCCAATATTTTAAAAGTTTATAGTCATAATTTCATAAAAATGCATGCTATAATGGAGTTAATTTGATAGTAATTGTAGATATAAGGTAACTATATATGAAGAATTAAGTCAAAATTATAATCATTATGGACGAAAACATTTCTTTCTTTTCTGGTGCAACTCCATTCGTCGATGGCATGAAAAGGTTTTCATTAAGGTGAGCTTTCAGACTTTGCCTCCATGCAGTGTAGTCCTAGAATTGTTTTGGTTCGTAAGGCCCTGTCCAACTTGGACTTCTGGGTGGTCCAAACTAATAGCTGAGACTGTTTGTTCCAGTTAAAAGCCTTTATAGTTTCACTTACTTTAGAAATACATAAATAAATAAATAAAAGCGTATTATCTGAATTTTTGTTAAATTATTTTAATATATATATTGATTATACCATTTTAACCTAATTATTTTATTAAAAATATCTCGTAATATATTTTAAAATAATAATTTTATGTATTTATTTATTTATTTCCTTAGTTTGGTAACATAAGGTTTAATTTCAAGGTTGCTCCATGAATGTTTAGGTCAAAATTTACACAAACCTTTAAAATTGAAATTTAACTGATAAGCTTCAAATGGAAGTGTTCATCTCAAGCTATTCATGTTTTGAGTGAACTCATCACCCACTCTATTCCTCTAGAATTATGAAATAAAACAAAAACATACAGTCGTCTACTATGATTTTTCTTCAATCAAAAGTCACGGTGAAGCCATTTTCCCTCTTGTTGGGATGGTGGCCTTTTAACAGACATTTTTACAACTGCTACAAAATCATGCACTTTCAGGATTGTAATCAGTCCAAAGTCAAATAGTAGGAGAGATTGTGGAGCAATCTAGGTAGTTAGGATTTGCAAATGCCAAGAAACTTGAAGATAACGACTCATATCCAGTACTCCAGACACAGTAAAACCCTAATACCCATCACCTGGATTTTGGTCCTTGACGTTACCCACAACCTTTGCTTAACCTAAAATCCATGCTTGTCCAACATCGTACTTTTGTCATGGCGCGTTATGTTACGTAATTGTTGTCGTTTGTTTTGGAAAAAAAAAAAAAGAAGAAGAAGATTCAATTAAGCACATTATGTACAAAGAACTGAATTCTGGGACTCAATATCAATCAACGTCAGGTGGTTGGCTGGCTAAAGACCAAGCAACGATGAAACATATTAAGCACATCACTATTTAGGGTGCAATTATTTGTTGACTTTTGTTTAACTTTAGTGTGTATCAGATAATTTATTAATTTAAGTTAAGACATTGAACATATCAAATTACGTTTAGAATAGGTTAATGTAATATAACCTAAATCTCATAATAATACTTAAGAAGTGCTTGTGAAACTAAGGTCCTGTTTGTTTGAGCTGATAGCTGATTGTGAAAAGTTACTTTTACTAATTTATTGAATCGTGAGTTGTTTGGGGCTTGAACAACTATCAGGGGCTGTTTGATGTCCTTTACCAAATAGTTGGTAGTTGAATCAAGAACTGTTTAGGACTATCAGCTCTTTCCAAACGTTAAAATAAACAGGCTCTAAGAATATAAAATTTTCAAGACACGAAGGTGTCCGAAAACCAGTTGGACTCCCCCCTAAAAGATATTGGTGGGCTGTTTTAATAGTAAGGACCAACTCTACATGTAGAGAGTTTCTAAGATCAACACGTTAGGGCCACAATGAAGGCGTTTATTGTAGCTGGGTATTTGGAAGGATTCCATCATTGTGAAGAAAAATTGACAAGCAACCAAAGTATTAGGAACTATGTTTTGGCTCCTTACCCTTGAAGTCTCTCAGACTTCAATGTATCATCTTGAGTTTCATGTCATGAAAATGTTTTTGTGTTTGGTTTCTTTTGGATTCACCAGTCTTTCCTTATCTTCAATTGGTCCCTCTGTTTCATTCGAGACCAATTGGTATTCTCTAGATTATCTAAATTTGAGTTTCTTACTCATTAGCCCTTTAGAAGATCATTGGAATGTTTAAACTTCCTATCCTTCTCATAAATTTAATAAGAGAAGATATTAGGCATTTAAAGTTATAGTCTTCGCATAAATTTATTGTATATTAATTGAAATAGTTTTTTAGTAAAAGCCACAAATTTCTCTGTAATTTAACTTATATTAAATCTTAAAATTTATCAAATTAATTAATATAACTTATTATTAAGTAACAATAACATCATCCCAATAGATATTCTTATGACATGTGGAGCAGTCTTACCTCTAACTAGTACAGAAGTTGTTTCTAATATATTATAAAAAAATAAAAATGAAGAAATTTTTGAAAATGATTTAAAGAAAAAAACAATAACCAAATACAGAAACGAATAACTACATAAATAAATAAATAAATTTAAAAGTAAGTAAATAAATAAACAAACAAACAAGGAAATAAATGAGTAAATAAAATAAACACACAATTGAAAGAGGAGAAAAGTATAAAAAATTACTAAATAAATAAATTAAATAACTAAAAGGCAAATATTGCAAACAAAAATATTCAAAATAATTACAAGACATAAGAAAAAAAATTCAAAAGACAAATGAAAAGATAAGAACTTCTTTATGTAAAATCTTTTACTCGTATTTTAATTCGTTAAAGTTTCCTATTGAGAGTCAAGCTTTCAGTAA
Source organism: Erythroxylum kunthianum (assembly GCA_024582655.2). Lineage (NCBI taxonomy): Eukaryota > Viridiplantae > Streptophyta > Magnoliopsida > Malpighiales > Erythroxylaceae > Erythroxylum > Erythroxylum kunthianum. Next base: position 1,159,140 of record JANIMX020000235.1, on the reverse strand, counting down.
ATTATATTAAGGTCATACTAATTATACTTCATCACCTCCTTCTATTTTTCCTTAAATCGTCCTTTTATTCTCTTACGGGTCTTAAATACAATATTTTCATATCTTTTTATTGAATACATCAGGACGTCTCCTCTTAACACATTCGAATTACTTAAGCCTTATCTTTTTTAGCTTATTATTATTATTAGTCACCCTCACCTTGTTTCTTACTACTACATTTCTAACTTTATCTCTTTTTATAAGAAAATTTTAATAAAAACTTAATAAATAATCACTTTTGAAAAAATATATATAATATACAAAAAAAATACAGGATAAAATTATTTTAAAATAAATAAATCACACAAAATTTAGATATTTTATTCAATAATTTTGACTAGTACATAATATTTACTTTGGATATATGTGGTTAGATGTTTTGTCGCAATGGAATTCAATCTTAATTCACTTGCAAATTATTATCATAATACTCTTATAAAGAAAAAAAAATCAAAAGAACTAAATACTTTATTTTTAGTTAGTTTAAGCGTAGTGAAAGAAAATAAATATGATGATAATCTAGTTCACACGAGAGGTCCCCTCTCGTATTTAATTAATATAAAGGAGTCTGACTTGTAAAGGAAAAAGAAGTAGTGAAGTCAGAAGTGGTCCCGAGGTAATGTGCCATAATAACTGTCTTAAACTATCATTACTCCAACCATACCAATTATGCAACAACATTTCCGACCACATGCTTTTCACATTGTAAGAATCCCGAGAAATCCCTCGTCCACCGCCACCGTAATCATCTTCTCCGTTTCATACCCGAGAAAGAATATACGAGAACATATTTATTTTCCGATACTTTTTCTTTTTTACAACAAACGACAATAACAGTTAGCCAAAATCTTTCTGATACGAAAAATTTAAAAAATTCCAATAATACGTAACAGAATAAAAAGATTGTTTTTAAAAATATTTAATAAAAATGCTAATATAATCATCCAACAAATATTTTTTATTCTCTAATTATCGTTATAAATTATAATGAGATATGAAAATGTCCAATAATACGTAACTTTAACCTTAATTAATAGAGAGGTTGTTTCCAAATTGTTTTTTTTAAATATATACTAAATAAAACTTAATATATTCAACCAAAAAATTATTGATAGTAATCACAACTTAAGTGTTGGTGTCGTCCATATTTTTATGATTGATGCAGAAGGCACGGATGCATGGCAGCACCTCGTATTAACATCAACCCTACCCAATTCAATTCCTTCAATCTTAATTCTTAAACTGCGCACCGTTTTGAAGCCTGTTGAGCATAATTCGGTTTGAAGCTTTATTGAGTGTAATTTTAATGGTTTCATCTACTCTATATATATATATATATATATATATATATATACTTGCTGGATTGCTTGTCCCCTAGTACAAGACACGTACGATGCACGTGATGTGAGTTGTTTCAAACTTATTTGCTTTTTGACACGTAGGGTTTTACTTCCATGTGGGAAGTGGGATGTGTCTTCTAAGTTCTAACTATACATTTTATTTTAAGCCACAAATTGTAAAATAAAAATTAAAAAATCAATTTTTAAAGTTTTTATACGTTTTTTAAGTGTATTATAAGCTTTACTAATTAGAATTAAAATTACATATTATTGAACTTTACACATGAACAAAATTTATATTAAGTGTTGTTATTATTATTAATATTTACGTATTCTAGACTTCTACTAGTTACTAATTGTTGATAGAGTCTATATATTAAACGACCAAATCTATGGAACTTATTATTTTTCTAACATAATTGGAGAAAATGATCATAAACTATTTTCATATTCTAAAACACTAATTTAATTATTTTTCCAAAATTAAATATACAAAATAGTCCACATCCAAATCAATCTTTACATTTACGCATATATTAACCACCCTTATAATTTTATACTTATTAAAATTTAACATTTCTTTATATTATAATCTTAAATTTTTAACCTAAGTGTAATTTATAATAATGTGCCCAAACATAATAAACATATAAATTAATTAATAATTAACTAATTCAATTCTATGCTGATACATAATAAATTTTATTATTATAAATGTTGAACTAAATCATAAAAATTAAGAAAATTAGAAAGAAAAAAAAGAAGTGTGTGTGTCTCGTATTATAAGAAAGAAATGTTTAAACTTGTCAACCTACATCCCATATTACAGGGCTGCAGCTCCCTCCGGTGATCCTATATGTGATTGTTCTTTCTTTTTCTTACATTTTCACATATACCAACTCTTTAGCTTATAGTAACAACGACGGCATTAGCCTTTTCAATGTGCCCAGGCGTGTGATAAAGTCGATATGTCTCCGTCAAAGCTTGGGGTTGGGGTTGGGGACCAACTGCAAAAAGATGTGCCAATTAGGTCATTCAAATAATCCAACCTTTGCCTAGCAGTAGGATTAACTCTAATTAATCAACCATCCAAAAAAAAAGTTACCAAAATTCCTTGTGTCTTTTCATTCAATTACAAATAATTATCTTTTTATGGATTTTAATTTTTATAATGACTTTCAAATTAAAATTTGAACGCTTGTTAAATAAATTATAAGTTGACATATAAATTTAGATTGATAAAAACTATAAACAATATCCATTATAATTTATAATTCTTTCAAAACAATCCAAAATTAAGTAACTAAATTTCCACAAATTTTATAGATTACCAAAATTGCAGTTACGATTTTAATTAAGTTCCAAAACCAATGTAGCCATTCTAGTTAATTTTTTGTTTTAAAATTTGGTTTATAAAAATTTTTAACCTTTAACTCCCAAGTTCTAACATGCTTGAATGAATTTTCATTAATTGTTTGTGTGGGCAAGCCTTTGATCAATTGATTAGTTTGCTCATTTGTGATCGAAAAATTACGAGATCGAATCATAAAAATAACTTGCTTGTAAAAATATAAGAAGAATATTTCGTATAATTAAATAGTGATATTAAATTTATTGTGTTGTTTGTTGTTTGAGTGAGGTGGGGATATTGGGGATATGGTATATTATACATTTTTTAAAAACAAGGCAGGTGATAATGAAATAGACAAACACGAGATCACGTGAGTGACGATGTGTATAGGTCCAAAGCATGAGTAGATAAAAAGTTGACAATACACGTAGTGCAGTCACAGAAGAAGAATGATTAATTGGCTGGAAATGTATAAAACTAAAACGTCCATTACAAAACAAAACCAAAAAAACAAAGGCAGAAAAGGACGTGACGTCGGATGCCATGTTAGGTCGTCAACATAATCCAATCGGCATTGCTACAAAAACACATCAAAGATGAAATTTATGTACAATACAATTAATTAATTCCAGTTGAGTGATTCATTTGCAACTTTAATTATTCTCATTTGAATCTGAAAATATGTTCAATTTTTTACTTATTAATCAAATAAATATATCTTAATTTTTATCTCGTGACTCTATATATTATATATTTATTACATTAAATTATTATACAAATATAACATTTTAAAGATTACATGTACAAACATATAAATTAATAATTCAAATATTGGAGATAAAACATGGTCTCGTGTCACGAACTCACACTTTACTCAACGAAGTTTGCTCGTGCGACGCTCAAGTACTCGAACTTAAGCAAGTCTTACTCACACGAAACTCTACGAAACTCTAGAGAGAGAAACTAGAGAGAGACGTCATCAAATGCCAAAGCTTCGTATATTGAAAGAGTTTGTATCTTACAATTGAGTTTGACCTTAGACTATTTATAGGCCAAGAATAAGCCGGGACATCTCAGCGTATCCCGGGACACCTCACCACTAACCGGGACACCTCAGCGTATTCCGGGCCACCTCAGCGCTAACTCACAGTGCTGACTCGCATATTCTAGAACAATTTAAAAACGGTCTAAACAAATGGGCCTAAACGTATGGACCTCAAGACAAATTGAGCCCACGATAAGTTGGTTCGTGACATACTCACCCACTTATACCCACGACGCCCTCGTAGCGGTCTCAGACTTGAACTCTGCAATCTTGTCCTCTTTGCATCCGCGCATCACTTCATCCGCTTGGCCGCTCGACCAAGTATGCTTTGGCAATTTCTCCTTTTTTGTGAACGGTACACTGACGCTTCGTGTTGTTCAGCTTCTGACTCTCATAAGCAATCGGGTGCTCTTCTCGCATCAACACCCCTTCGATTGTTAAGTCTGAAGCGCCGGTTTGTAACTCATAGGACTTGAAGTGGTCGGGAAGTGCTAGCACTGGATCCTTTGTCTTTGCTAGCTTCAACTCTTCGAAAGCTCCCTGACACCTCGTGTCCCACTTCCAATTCCGATTCTTTTTCAACAATACTGGAGCATCATACGGGGACTTCGATGGTTGCACGAATCCCGCCTCCAGCAAATCATCCAATTTTCGTCGTAAGTCTTTCAACTCTGGAGGAGCCATACGAAACGGGATAGCAGCGGGAGCTTTCACACCAAGCTCCAACTCAATTTTGTGATTTAGCTCCCTCTTTGGTGGAAGCTTCTTCGGCAGAATTGTCGGCATTACATCCTTAAACTCATCAAGGACGTTGACGATTGGTGGAGGCACCTTTGTCTCGTGCTCGTCCACCTCCCAAGTTAGGACTACGTACATCTCCTCTCCTCTCCGGACTCCCTTTGCCCGTTGCATAGTAGAGAGAGCCTTCTTCGCTAGCTTGCTCTCTCAT
>JANIMX020000235.1:1082866-1097880 GCA_024582655.2 Erythroxylum kunthianum | reverse complement strand
GCAAAATATTGGGATTGTAGTGCCTGCTTCTCCTCCACCTCCATGGAAGTCCGAGAATACTTCATCCATCCCAATGACACATGTTTCTCTACCTTTAGTATCATCACTTCCTCCTCCGCCTCCGCCTCCACCTCCACCTCCACCTCCGCCTCCACCTCCTACCTATTCTACCACTTCAAGACTTGCAACGAGAGTTCTTATTACATCCTCCTCTCCCAGCATGTCAAGTGTTTCGCCTTCACCACTACCCCCACCATCGTCGCCTCCTCCTCCTCCTCCTCCTCCTTTATCTGTACCTACAAGACGTATTTCCCCACCTCCTCCACCCCCACCTGTACATAATAGCCCTCAATCTCTAACTCCGCCTCCGCCTCCGCCTCCGCCTCCGCCTCCGCCATTAGTACCTACATACGGCCCACCACCATCACCACCCCCACCACCTTCTACCTATGGAGCTTCTCTCCTTCTCCTTCTCCTATGTGTGGAAGTCGACCTTTATCATCATTGATGCCTGGACGTGGGTCACCATCTCCACCGCCACCACCTTCTGCCTATGGGCCCCCTCCTCCTCCTCTTCCTTCCCCTGCTCCCCTTATATGTGAAAGTAAAGCTTCATTACAATCAATGCTTGGACAAACCACCCCACCGCCGCCACCACCACCACCACCTTTAGGTAGAACTACTCCAGCCCCACCTCCTCCTCCTTTATATGGAAGTTCACATCCACCGCCGCATCCCCCAATGAATAACATGCCTCCTCCTCCACAAGGAGCCCCAACACCTCCACCACCTCCATTTCGTGGAGCTCCTCCTCCACCTCCATTTCGTGGAGCTCCTCCTACACCTCCATTACATGGAGGGCCACCTCCTCCACCTCCTCCTGGAGCTCATATTCCTGGGCCTCCTGCTCCACCTAGACTTCCAGGTGGTGGACCTCCTCCACCTCCACCATTAGGTGCCAAAGGTGCTGATGCAAGAGGCCTTATTGCGGGAAGAGGTCGTGGACTTTCACGTGCCTCAGTTGGCACAGCACCCAAAAGATCTTCCTTAAAGCCGTTGCATTGGAGCAAGGTGACAAGGGCATTGCAAGGAAGCTTGTGGGAAGAACTACAAAGACATGGAGATCCCCAAATGTACTGTAGATTTTCTTATACTTGAATCCTCCTTTCTAGATTTTTATTCTCTATGCCTGTAATATTTTGTTGGAGTGATATTATCAATCCTTACTTGTTATAACTTATGATTCTCCTTTATGATGTTGTATCATATGCTTCAGTGCACCAGAATTTGATGTGTCGGAGCTAGAGACTCTTTTTTCTGCAACAGTCCCAAAACCTGCTGACTCAGGAGGTAAAGGAGGAAGACAGAAATCTGCTGGATCAAAAACTGACAAAGTTCACCTGGTACTTTTAAAATGAATACTTTGGTCTCCATGTTGCTTTTCATGATTTTAGGTTACATGTGGTTCACTTTTCTGTTCAATGTTTTGTTATTCTGATGTCACTTTATTTTAATTCCTTTTCTTGCATTTTTTGATTTAAGATGCTTTCTAGTTGCCTTTATTTCAAGTAAACCTTCTGTTGCTTTCTTAGCTTATATGGTTGGTTGTCTTGGGGAACATACAACTATGGATGGATATGGTAATAGTTAGGCTATGAACAAAATCATTGCATGTTTAGCTTTTTATGTGGAGGCCTCAGATGCTTGTGCATAAATGCTTCAAAGTTTTGTGGCTGAACTAGGCTGGATTCCTATTTGACTGTCTGATAATTGAGTTTTTGTTATCCTCATCTTCATCTGTCAAATGTATTATGCCAGAGGGCTATTAGTTATGAATTATGTTTACAAGTATACCGATAATATGAACTCAAACATCAGATAATAATGATGAACGTAGACTGGAGTTATAGTTATACTTAGAAGTTACAGAGTATTAAATTGCAAGAGATAAGACTTGAATTCTATGATGTAGAGCACTAGTCAAGGTGGGATTCAAATGAAAAAGATCAATAGTTCAAATCAAACCTGTAGTCTGATAACTACCATATTAAAAATTAAGGAAAGTGTTGGTATATATGTTTATTAACGTGTGCATGTGCCTGCATTTGATATTTATGGTTCCTTTTCTATCTTTGTGTGGTACCAGGCTTTGCTATACATTTCATCTTTTTTTTTGGTGTTTGAATACTGAAAAAACCATTTGTTGTTTTTTGATAGATCAAGATACAAGAAAATTTGCAATATGATGCTAATGAAATAATTTATTACTCTGATGCATTGCAAACAAATTTGACTCTGTTAATGTCCTAAGATTATCTTGTGTTTTTGTGTAGATTGACCTGAGAAGGGCTAACAACACTGAAATAATGCTCACAAAAGTGAAGATGCCACTTTCAGACATGATGGTAAGATGGAAACCTCTTTTTATCTTTGTCACCAGTTGATTGTACGTCTTTGCTGAATGATGTTTTGAGTAAATCTTTAATGTAAGCTATGTATTTTGGTTGTTAAACTGGAAAGTTGCCCCCTTTAGAGTTCTTGATACTATTTTCTAGTTCTAAGAGGACTTGTTAGGCATGATTTCTGTGCAGTTGTAACTGATTCTGTTGCAAAGGCAAGGGGCCTATTTGTTCAGGTATTTAGAGATTATTTGCCTTTGGCTGAATACCATTGGTTGATCTCAATCTGTATAAGCTTAGGTTTGAACTTCGACAAAAGAAGATGATACTAATATGTGTCTTCGTGACAGTATTAGGGAGTTTAAGTGACTGTATGTGTGTGTGTGTGTGTGAGAGAGAGAGAGAGAGAGAGAGAGAGGAGAGAGTGGTGCTCCTGTTGTAATTCAAAGTGTGGGAAGTTGACAGATTTTTTGGCACTAGTTCTGTCTCAGTTGTGGTTATTGCAAAATGTTGTGATTCCAGGCTGATATTCCACAAGATAGGAGGTTTAACACTTATTTAATTTCTAGGTTTTCCACATTTCATATCTACGTAAGATTGTTATTCCTTTTATTTGTCATATTGAAAACTTTCAGTTTTGAAAACTGACTAGTATCATCATCCAAAAGTTTTTATTCTTAAGGGTTGTGATATATGTCACTTGTTTCCTTTTTGGAATTGTACTTTGTAACTAGGTCTGGTCGTACAACTTTCTAATTAACTTCACAACCTGCATATTTTCAGGCTGCAGTGCTGGCCATGGATGAATCAGTATTAGATGTTGATCAAGTAGAAAATCTTATAAAATTCTGCCCTACTAAGGAAGAGATGGAACTTCTCAAGGTGAACTTTCACACAAAATATTGATATATCTGATCCTGGGTATACCATGTGGAGTCAATTCCACTTGGATGACCTCTTTCTGAAGATACTATAGTAAGCTTTTGCTCATATGGATTTATTCTCGAGGCCAATATCTGATGTGTGACATTGATACCTTAAATCCAATAACAGGGTTACACTGGTGACAAAGAGAAACTGGGAAAATGTGAACAGGTATGCAAATACTGTTCTAATAACTATATCTTAATAAATTAAGTTCAATCAAATCCACCTTTCATGTTTTTGTCAGTGTTTGGAGAACGACTTTGTCCATTACAACAATTTTTATGCATTTTGCTCTCTCTGCCTTCTGTTTCCCTATGCAATCTCTAGCTTATTTTGTATTTTTATTATATTTTCTTATTTTGTATCTTTTCACTTTGTTTTCAAGATTTTTCTTTCATCAAGACTGCTACATTTGTTCTATCATCCAAGTGCATGTTGTGCACCTTACTTCTTAATGTACTTAACTAGAAGATTAAGTTTTACATAGAATTTTATATATTTACTTGTTCAGTATTTTCTGGAGCTGATGAAAGTGCCACGGGTTGAGTCAAAATTAAGAGTATTTTCTTTCAAGATTCAATTCAGCTCGCAGGTTTGGCGGTATTTGTATTGTTAATCTGATCTGCTATTAATTAGACATTTCTTTCTCCTCCCCCCTTTTGTCCTACTTCTTATGGTATTGACTTAATTTTGCAGATTTCAGAATTTAAAAAGAGCTTAAATACTGTAAACTCTGCATGTGATGAGGTATGCTTGGACAAGGAATTCAAAGATTCTGTACAGTATGTTTCATTCTTTTTGATATACTATCCATATATCAGGTTCGGAACTCCTCCAAATTGAAGGAGATAATGAAGAAGATTCTTTATCTTGGTAATACATTAAACCAAGGCACTGCAAGGGGTGAGTGATTCAGGTTCCTAATATCTTTTTCTTTTGATATAAAAAAGGAGATGCTTATCTCTTGATTGTTGATTTATCCATAATGTTGCTCTAAACATATGGGGAGACTTTGAGTTTCATATTATTAAATCAATGCTTATAGGATCCTACTTTACATCTGTAGGTTCGATTATTAAATCTTTAGGTTCAAAAGAAATGAGGAAAGTACTGAAATGTCTATTGATTATCTTTTCACATGCTATAAGATTTTCTCCATGCAGATCTGTATGGAATTGTACTTAAACAAATTATTGGATCATGTTCTTGTGGTCTTCAGCATTGTCTTAGGATGCTACTGAGTTCAAGATAAACTATTAGGAAAAATTTCAGCCTGCATCATCCCTTTCATGGCACTTCTTGAAGTTCCTAGATGGCTCAGACGCGCAGTCAAGCGCGGAGCTAGGATGGGGTGAGTGGGAACATATACCGTGCTCCCACCTCCGCCCTTGCTTCAGAAGCATTGTTATAGTGGGATCACTTAATGATTGAATATATTTATGATCCAGATCTCTTGGTGAAAGCCTCCACTAACACCCCCACCATTCATATTTTTATAAAAATAAGAATATGTTAATAAGATAATAAGATTTTAAAAAATTCTAACCTCTAGGACTTTTACTGAAATAACAAAAACATAATATTTAACGCCTTTGTCTTTCTCTCTGTCTGAATGCCCCCTTGCTCTCAATGATGTTTCCCAATGTGTTTTCTCTTAGTCACAAATTCAAATTCTTTTCTACCTTTCTAGTTCTTTGTTACTTTTGAACTATTTTTACTGTTCCTCAATATTTATTCACATGTTTTTATATTAATTGTAGTTCTTATTCATATTTATATATAATGGGTTTTCTTATTCAAAAAAACATGGCTATAACATCACACATTCTTAATTAGCAGAAAATTCGAAGAGTTATAATCTTTGAATAATTTAATTTTTGTAATAAAAATATTTTATTATTTTATATTATAATACTATTTATTAAGTATAAATGATTTGGACCTCCCCAGACCCTGCGTATCAATGGAATTTTTACTGGGTGTTGTTTATTAAGTTATGTGAGTCATTTGAAAACAACCTCTTTACTTGTTAAGGGTAAAGTTGCGTACTATTAAGACCTCCTCAGACCCCGCTTAACAGCGGAATTTCTACTGGATGTTGTTGTTATTGTTTATAAAGTATAAATGAATTTTTTGTTAATGGAAGAATTTTATCATAATTTTGTTTCATTACTTGCATTGAAAATGACAGGATTCCATGGTGTTCATGATGAAAAAAAATTATACATCTATTACAAAATATGAGAACTCATAAGGATCAATTATAACATATGTTTAATCTATTTTGAGAATTAATATATATTTTGTTATTTCAACTTTTATGTTTTAAAAAAAATTCCCCACTGAGTTAAATTTCTAGCTTTGCCAATGCATGCAATGGCGTAATTATTGCTTGAAGAGTTGCTAATAATTGCGATTATTCTTGCTAGGAATATGTGAAGATTTTCCTACGACTAGAAAATGAAACTGTATCACTTAACAAACTGTGAAGTTCCAGTTCTAGACTCTGATGAAGTAAACTAATGAATTGTGCGAATATTATTTACTATTTTCCATTTATAGACCTGCAGATTTCAATATTTATTAACCAAAAATTTTTTAAGTCTGAAGTTCTGATAGAATTGGATATCAAACACTGTCCTCCTCGCTCACTAATGCTCAAATCTTTTGTCTTCTTTTCATTGAAAATCATAATTCTTTGGTACCATTGTGATATGTTTCCAAATTGTGAAGGTTCTGCTGTTGGATTCAAGTTGGATAGTCTTTTAAAACTCATTGACACTCGTGCTTCTAACAGCAAGATGACGCTCATGCATTATCTTTGCAAGGTACTACAATTCTTTGGTTTTAATTTATATTATTTCTATATGCAGCCAAAGCAATCTCTAACTCATTGAATGCTTGTTGTAAGTTTACTTGCTATGGACTGTGAGAAAGGAAAACTATATGGCATCATAACTGTTCTAAAGATAAAATTTGTGAAAGGAGATCATCATGATTCTGAGCTTGAAATTTGGAAAGATACAGAGTCTTTGATGTAGCAAATTTAGCGTAAAAAAACTTATTCAAGGCTGGTCACCTCTTAGGTCAACCTATATAGCACTTTTCAGGTCAATCAATATAACTCAGCAAATTGAATTGATAGAATTGTAGCTTCACTGTTCAGATATAATTTGCTAAGTGCTAATTATGGAAATTGCCTACTGTTATCAGTCATTTATGTGGAGATAGAAATAGAGGATGTAAGTTCTTGATGTGATTTCAAGAAAATCGTGAGTGACTCCTTAAAAAGACCATAAGTTTCTCCTGCATCTCAACTCAAACATCAACGGAATGTTTTATATCATTAAACTGGCAATTGTACGAGTCTAGAATTTTGATCAAACTTGATTTTGCTATTAGAATCACAGATAACAATGCCATCTCTCTACTTCACAAAGTATAGAAAAGAGCTAATAGATGCCGATGGTGGCCCAAATTTCTACACTGGGTAGCATTCTGTATTCATCTCCGTTGAAAGTAAATGAATTCTCAAGAAAGGTTAGGTAATATAAATGTTGTTCATTGTCCTACAGAAGGAAGCAAGAAGTAACAAGCCTATTTCTCAAAGATATTTTTGTTTGCTTCTCCGATCACTCTTAATCCAGATGCATTTTTCTATTTGGAATTTGAATATTTGTTTTCAATTTATCTTCATCTTAAAGTTTGGTTCTTTCATCCCTTCAGGTGCTTGCTGCTAAGTCGCCAGCATTGCTAGATTTTCACCTGGACCTTGGAAGCATTGAAGTTGCATCTAAGGTTTAGACCTGTCTTAAATTCGAAACAATGAGAAGCTGCAATACCATTATATTAAGGCTATGGTGTTGAATCCTCGCAGATACAATTGAAGTCTTTGGCAGAAGAAATGCAAGCAATAATCAAGGGCTTAGAGAAGATAAAGCAAGAGCTGGCAGCATCAGAAAATGATGGTCCTGTATCTGAAGTTTTCCGTAAGGTATATATGAATTCTTAGCTAGTTTTTCTTCTCAGACATTTTTTTAATTTTGATATTATTATTTTTTGCTTAGTTTTGATACACTGAAACGGCTCAAGTATTTACTTTCGTTTTTCTTTCCTGTTTCTATTTTTCATCTCTCTTTTGTATGAGCATTTAGAGCTAATTTTGATTTTCTTTTTTTTTTTCTCAAATTTTTACCCTTTCAAAGATAAGATTCTGAATTTAGTGTTTTTCTTTTGCATGAGTAGCCTCTACTTCTGTTACACTATCCACTTCTTTCCTGGTTCATTTTTCTCTTTATTTACCTGTCATTTGCATTTTATTCTGCAACTAATGTAGCTCTTGTTTTTATTAGACATTGAAGGAATTCATTTCTGTTGCTGAGACAGAGGTGGCATCTGTGACAAATCTGTATTCTGTGGTGGTAATTTTCCAACTATCCTACGCATAATAACTTTTATATCTGATTTTCATGGTGTTACTAATACTTTTTCTATGCTGACAGGGTAGAAATGCAGATGCTCTAGCACTATACTTTGGTGAGGATCCTGCTCGCTGCCCTTTTGAGCAAGGTACTCATTTATTTTGATGGATTTAGAAGTATTATTTCCAGTTGCGATGATATTAATATATGCTGCATTAGATGTTTTCTTTGTTTTCCTTTTCTTGGCCATGTTTCCTACATAGATCTATATCTGAAAAGTTGAGTTAATTGCATTGTTCATGAAATTCAAACTAGTTCCGTAGATTGTTTATTTTGACTTGATCACTGTAGGGAAAGGTAGTTTAGATGGGTGTAACAGAATATGGGCCTTGGGAGATTCTCAGTGACTGTAAGTAGGAGTTGATTTGGGTGGATTTTGAATCGCTGTGAGGTAAAGAGTATTGAGAGTTGACAAGGATGTGGAGAGAGAGAAAGAGAGAGGGCAAGAGGTGATACTATTGCTTGTACTTGAATGGTTCTGTTCTACTCTCTGTTCATTAATTTTATAGGTATAGAACTTACTTAGCATGGTGTTTGTAATCGTGCATGCAGTTACATCGACTCTTCTAAATTTTGTGAGGCTGTTTCGGAAAGCCCATGAGGAAAATTTGAAACAGACTGAATTGGAGAAGAAAAAAGCTGAAAAGGAGGCTGAAATGGAGAAGGCAAAGGGAATAAATCTCTCCAAGGGTGCTAAAGAGACGTGAATGCATTTCTTCTCCAGTATATAAAACTTGAGCTTCCATATGCAGCAGACTTCGGTTGTGATCTTTATAGTGAATGACAGTGAAATTGCTGCGGACAACTAGTCAAAAGTACACGATCCTGCACTTCATCATTTCTGCTTGCAGTAAAAGGACTTCCCTAAGGAAACTAAGCAGATGAGGCAGAAAAGCTGTTCCTCAAGGCTGGCAAAGCTTAAGGCATGCGGTACACACACTATATCAGATGACATTGCTCAATTAATTTAAGCCGTAGTGCTTGATTTCATGCGAAATTGTCTGGGAATTAGAAATGCTGAGTGAGTACTGAGTAGCGTAGGTTTATCACATGTTCTATGAAGTGACGAGTGTGAGCCTAATGGTATCAATACAATACCTGAAGAGAAGATTTGAGGCATTCATGGAAGTAGGTGATCTGCTTTCTGACTTTCGCCGTTCTTTGGGCACCATTTTTTCAGCACCAGAGCGGATGCGTCTTCGGTTCTGTAAAGCACAAAAGTCCCACTGATAGCATTGAAACACTGTACAAAGCACTAACCCCTTGTCCTAACGGTAGAATTCAATTTTTTTTTTATATATTTGATTTATTGTAACATAAGACCCAATCCCCTCCCATGGCTTTTTGTTTTTTCTACTTGAGATTTTGAGTTAACCCCATCTAAAAGTTTGTTGTATAGTTGTTGTTCAGCTTCAGATAGAGAGTAGAAGAAGACGGGTTACTTTCTCTGTAATTGTAAGATAGCATAGAAAAATATAAGATGCAGATTAAATTTTCATTCTTCTAATTTCTACTCATTATTCTTACTGAGATTTAGGTACATCATCTCATCTTTTCCGTGTTCATAATGCAACTTGCTCTGTTAATTTACATTCTTCTGGTAAGGATAGCATGCCAGATTTCACATTTTGAGACCATCATTTACAATGCAATGTCTTGGCCTTACAGCGAAAACAGCACCAGCTTTTTGTGGTTTTTGTTTTGCTTCAGTCTGCTCTGCACATAGGATAGGAATAAGAGGGTTTTGTTTTTGTTATTAAAGAGTTTTAACAATTCCTTCACAGGGCATGGGCGAGCCAACCCCTGCTTCTCTCTCTCCTCAATTGCTTGAACTCGCTTCTCTGCTAATCTGCCTAATCTTCACATCTTTGTTTGTATGATCTTCTTACCATTATTTTCACACCTCTGTCTGTCTGGAGTCTTTGTTTGCTTACCCTTCACTCGTTTCTCCTCCCCTCATCTTTTTTTTTTCTTGTTCGATTGTTCTTACCTGCTATCTTCAACCTCTAAACCAACTCATTTCTTTTTTTAACCATTTTACCTTCTCTCTCTTCAAGAGACATTTTGGTCTTTTTCATCTTCTAAATTTCCTTCCCGCCTTGATCTATCCATTTTCTGGAAATTACTTATAGGAAGAGCAGTCCCTGATACCCGAGTTTTTTTTTCCTTTTTGTGTTTACTGTCAGTCATCAGTCATGTCTACTCCCTTGTTCACTGCTAAATTTCCTCCTTTGCCCTCAGAAGTTGTAGAAGGTTCTTCTTTCCCTTCTCCAAATGTTCCCAAGGATGCTCCTGTTCTTCAACAACAAGTTAGGAGAAGCTGGAAACAAGTAATAGGGGAGGCCTAGGATTGTACCTCACATTATTGCCCTCCAAAAGAAGATGGCAGATTATTAGTTTCCTTTGGATTTTCTCCAAGCTGGTGTGAAAAAGTGGAAGGCTTCCTTGATTGCCTTCTTCTGGGAAAGGAGACCTGCATTTCCAGTTATTTAAAGATGGGATCAAACAACACGAAAGAATAGAGGTTTGCTTGAACTGCTCATAGTTGTAGAAAATATGATGTTATTTACCTTTATCTCTAAGGATTCAACGATGAAAGTTTTGGAGACTAGGGTTTCAGGAAGATTTTATAAAAAACTCAGCTATTCCTGTACGGGTGCATCTACAGAATGTTCCACTCAAATACTAGACTACCGAAGGCCTTAGTGGATGATAACTGCAAAAACGAAAAGGGTTGGAGATGCAAGGTGGTGTGTAAACATGGAGTCGATGTAAAATATGTCAGTGAGTATACCAGTCATGAGATTGGAAACAAATGGAACCTTCTTTGAGGACAGTGTTTATGTTATTTACCAATGGAAACCATCTCTGAAATCTCAAGGAAAAGGTGGATACCTATGGGTAAGAAGTTCTTAAGAGGAGATTATAAAGAGCTTATGAGATTGGATGAGCCTGCAGGTCATGAGTACACGCTAAAAAAGTCAATCCAAAAGATTGTGTTGGAGCAAAACTTAGAATCGGTGAATAATGCACAGGCTATATTCTTTGTCTCTCGAGCTAGAAATATTCTACTGGTCATTCTTTATAAGAATGGGGAAAAGAATGAATCTTTAGAACAATTGAATTCTTTTGTAAGGATAACTAGAAGTGGATCCCTAGACACCTCCTCCTCATCTGTAATGGGAAATGATCCAAGAACATCCTTCGAGTCTGTGGTTACAAGGAAAGCTAGTAGGAGCATGAAGAAGAAAGGCTACAAATCAAGTATACCTTCTTAATGTCTTGGTTTACATGGAATGTTAGAGGTATTAACTGCTCTAAGAAGCTTTTAGCTTTGAGAGATTTTGTCTATCAAGAGAAGCCATGTTTATTTGCTCTTTTGGAAACTAAGGTTAGAGTTGAAAACATTTTGAAGTTGAATAAATTGGGTATGAATTATAATTTTGTTAATAATCACTAGAAACATGCTTTAGGAAGAACAATCATTGATTTTAATCCAAACCTTGTTGAAGTTGATTTCTTGGAAGTGGAAATGTAGGTGATGCACATGAAATGGCAGTTTAAACTAAAGGATATGTAGATTTTCTCCTTTCTTGTCTATGGCTCTAATTATAGCTTCGAAAGGAAGGTGTTATGGAAGAGTTTGTTAGATTTTCATAATAGAGTGGTTGGTCCCTAGGTAGTGGTGATTTTAGCTTACTCTCTTCAAAATTGAAGCTAAAGGAGATACTCTTTTGAGGAACTACTCATTAGATTTCAGGGATTGTGTGGAAACACTGGGCGTAACTGATCTCAAATACCAGGGTCACACTTTTACACGGAGTAATAAACAGGCAAAAGATTGGTCTATAAGTAAAAAGTTGGATAGGATGTTAGTTAACCAGAGTTGGCTAATTTAGTATCTAGTGACCTCTTCTCTGATCACACTCCAGCCAAGATAGAAGGTATGTTTCGAAAACAGATTATTAGACATCCCTTTAGATTTAACAATTTTTTGGTTGTTATGGAAAGGTTTTAAGAGGCTATTAAGGCAGGAATGTTAAAGGAAATATATGGTACTAAACAATTCATATATGTTCAGAGGATAAAAGTGATAAAGGATGAAATGAAAAAGCTAAATGCTAAAAGGGGATCCTCTACTGTTGAAGCTATTGTCAAAGCTAAGATGGACCTTTCTAAAATTCAAGGGCAACTTTTTAGTAATCATAGGAACCCTTCACTGTTGAACTTGGAGAAAGACAAACCGAACAGTATCCTCTTGGTTGTTAAGAATCATGAAAGCATTTTGGAGTAAAGAGCAAGGGTCAAATGGTTGGAGGAAGTTGATAAATGTTCTAAGTTCTTCTTCAACTCATTAATAGGTGGAAGAACAACAATAGAATTTGTTCAATCCAGGCTAAAGATGGCAAGCTCCTGTAACATCAGGATCAAATATTAAAAGTGGCAAGATAATATTTTAATGTATTCTACGGTCAATATCTAAGAACTTCAAGTACCCCTCATTTACTAAACCCCTTCATCTCGAAGAAGTTTTCTGAAGAAGAGGTTCATAATTTACTAAGAACTATACAAGATGCTAACATTGAAAAGGTGATCATTCAAATGAATGCTAACAAAGCTCTAGGACCAAATGGTCTAAATGGTTTTATTTCTTTCAGAAAGCATGGGGAGAGAATGGAAGGATGGTCAAGCAAGTTGTGAATGAATTCTTCTCTACTGATGTTACGTTAAAAGAGATCAACAAAACCTTCCTTTTCTTAATTCCCAAAACATGTAACCCTAATTCATTTGATGAGTTTAGGCCTATTTCTTGCTCTAACTTTCTTTATAAGGTGATCTCTAAAAGAATAACAAATAGGATGAAGGTAGTTTTGGAAACGTTGGTTACTAATAACCAAAATGTGTTCATGCAAGGAAGGGTGATAGGGGAAAATATCTCCATTGTTTAGGAACTTTCGAGAGGGAATCAAAGGGGGAATTCCTCACCAAATTTTGCATTCAGGAAGGCCTTTGACTATATGGAATGGAGGTTTATACTTATGGTGTTGAAGGTGATGGGATTCCCCTTTAGGTTCATTAAATAGATGGAGGCTTGTATAACCACCACTTTCTATCATGTACCAGTGAATGGGGTATTAATGAGACTATTCAAAATATCAAAAGGGCTTAAACAAGGTGACCCTATGCCTATCATGTACCAGTGAATGGGGTATTAATGAGACTATTCAAAAGATCAAAAGGGCTTAAACAAGGTGACCCTATGTCTCCATATTTGTTCATCCTTTGTATGGAGGTCCTAACTTTATTGTTGCACTACAATGTGGGGAAGGAAAAGGGATTTAAATTTCATAACAAATGCAAAAAGGTAGCTCTAATCAACCAATGTTTTGCTGATGATTTGTTGCACTTCTGCAATGCTCATCCTATTTCAATTAAGATCCTAACGTTCTTTATAAAGAAATTTGGGGAAATGTCAGAATTAGTAATCATTATGACAAATAGTCATTTTGTACTGGCTAATAGTGCAAACATATTAAAAAAATGAGATAACAATAATATCTTTTATAGAAAGGAAACAATCTCTATTGTCCTATCTAGGCATGCCTATCACTACAAGAAGAATTCGTTTCCATGAATGTTATCCATTAGTGGAAAGAATACAACAGAGATTAAGTTATTAAACTAATAGATTTTTATATTTTGGGGAAAGACTTCAACTAATTAAATATGCGTTGAATTCCTTACAAGTGTATTGGTTTGCTAGTATTTTCCTGGCTAAAGGTGTCGTGAATGCAATAGAAAATTTAATACAAATATTCTTATGGGGAAAGCATAACTCAGAAGGAAGGTTAATGAAAGTGAGGTGGGATGAGGTTTGTAAGCCTAAGAAAGATATGAGGCCTAAGGATAATTCCTATTGCCACTACTAATAAGTTGTTGATGCTGAAAAAGATTTGGTATATTCTATGTAATAAGGATACTCTGTGGTATAAATGGGTTCACTCATATCTTCTCAAAGAGAATTCATTGTGGTCAATTTCTCCCAAAGACTCACAATCTTGGTTTATTAACATTTTGATGAGGCTAAAGGAAATTATGGAGCCATAAGTGAATTGTGGAGTGGGTAATGGAAAGAAAGCAAACTTTTGGTATGATAATTGGACGAATCATAGTCCATTAATTAGATTTCCTATAATAGTACAATGTTGGCGTAATTGCCTACCCAAAACTAAAGTTTGTGCAGTCATTTCTGGCAACAAGTGGAAGGAATTTTCAAATAAGGTGATGAACCTAATTCCTAACTATACTCCTAATTGTAGGAACCAGGCCATCTACTTTTTGGTTAAACCAACCCCCTAGTTCATTCTCTAACAAGGCATGTAGGGAGTGGATAGCACAGAGACAATCTAACATAGTAGACTGGTACCCCATAGTCTGGCATAAGATTTTAAGATCCAACACCTCTTGTCTACTATGGTTGGCTACATTGAATAAAATGGCCACGATTGATCGACTACAATTTTTAAATATGGACAAAAATTGTGTCATATGCAGGGTTGACAGAGAAACAAGAGATCACTTATTTTTCCAATTCCCTTTTGCAGAGAGCATATGGAAAAGAATTAAAGAGAAATCTCACTGGAGATGGGATGCGAATTCATTTATTGACATACTGGAGAAACTAAGAAATCTGAAGACTAAAAAAAGAAGGAGATATGATTGTTTACATTATCTCCTTTGTAGCTATCATCAAGGAGTCATGGAAAGAGAGGATTTCGAGAATCTTTAAAGGCAGAGTTCGATCTAATCAAGAAGTGATGAACTCCCTAATTATGATGATAAGAGAATTGGTTTTCTCTCCAATGAACTTATTAATTATAGTGAGAATATTGGCAGAGCATGGAGTCTGATATAGTACTAACATATACACAACCCTAAATATGTCAAGCTAAATTGCAGGAGAAGAATAATTGTTTTAGTAATTATCTAAAAGATGAAGACCTCTCATAATGACAACTCTCATAATTGCTTTGATAAAGCCATTTTGAAAGAGTGTCTTTCCACGATAATTGACTAAGATATCCTAATTGTTGTTGATAGAGTTTGTGTATAACATGTGGATAATTATTGAGTTAATAGATGAGAGTAATTTGTGGTTTTGTGTAAAGGGTTACAGTGGATAACTTGGTCTCTTGACATCTCGTAT
>JANIMX020000235.1:1069990-1082766 GCA_024582655.2 Erythroxylum kunthianum | reverse complement strand
GTTTCCTTACCCACCTGAAAAATCGCCTTTTTGGCCACCATTTCAACTAATGTTGGTGTCAAAATACTCCTCTTGATATGGGTTTCAAACCCCATGCATCAATCTGTCTAAAAGCTATCAAGAAACGAATTCCCAACCAAGAAACAAAATTCGTCTGAGAGGAAAAAAATATCATTTTTGTCTTATGAATATCAACATAAATTAATCTTTGATAAAAACCATAACAATTGAATATTGTGAACTCTATTATCGTAAAAGAGAGAATTGGAAAACAAAACATAAAGAAAAGGTTTTTCTTAAGATTGTAAACTATCCCACTGTTACGAGAATGTAAAGATAAACATAATTGGTATTTCTGGAAAACAATATGGAAAAGTTAGAACATAATGTCACCAAATCAATCTTGACTTATTAGAAAAATTAATCCCGAAAGAGTATACCTGGAAAACAATAACGATTATTATCCGATCCGAGGCTTGTGTAAAATTACAGTGTCCTTAAGACAAATTCGCTCCCTCACTGTGTAGTGATTCCGACAGTGTTTGTCTCCCAGGATATAACGAATCAACAGTATTTTGTAACTTACACCAACAAAATACTCTTCACGAACTTGAAATAGCCTTCTCTTTATCACCAAATACCAAAAGATATGCAAGATTTTGTAGTATTTTTCACTGTTTTTCCTCTCTGTTTTGTGTCTCTTAACAAGACAAAGACTCTTCCTTTTATAGGTCTATAAATCTAGGAGTTACACAAAGAAATAAAACCTAATAAAACATTATTAATCCATAATTAAAAAGGGGGATTACACTTTCAAATAAATCCTAATTATACAACATTAATCCAGAATTTATTCACCTAATAAAAATTGTAACGTTACAATTCCAACAGAAAGATGGGGGCCTAAGGATAATTCCTATTGCCACTACTAACAAAGTGTTGATGTTGAAAAAGATTTGGTACAATTTGTGTAATAAGGATATTCTAAGGAGTAAGTGGGTTCACTCATATTTTCTCAAAGAGAATTCATTGTGGTCCATTTCTCCCAAAGACCCACAATCTTAGTTTATTAACATTCTGATAGGCTAAAGGAAATTATGGAGCCATGAGTGAATTGTAGAGTGGGTAATAGAATCAAAGCAAACTTTTGGTATGATAATTAGACAATTCATGGTCCATTAATTATATTTCCTATAGTAGTACAATGTTGAAGTAATCTACCACCCCAAACTAAAGTTTGTGAAGTCATTTCTGGCAACAAGTGGAAGGAATTTCCAAATCAGGTGATGCACCTAATTCCTAATTATACTCCTAATTGTAGAAACCAAGACATCTACTTTTTGGTTAAACCAACCCTCTAGTTCCTTCTCTAACAAGGCATGCAGAGAGTGGATTGCACAGGGACAATCTATCACAGTAGACTGGTACCTTATAGTATGTCATAAGATTTTAAGATCTAACACCTTTTGTCTACTATGGTTGGCTACATTGAATAAAATCGCCACGATTGATAGACTTCAAATTTTAAATATGGACAAAAAACGTGTCTTATGTAGGGTTGACGACGAAACCAGAGATCACATATTTTCCCAATGCCCTTTTGCAGAGAGCACATGGAAAAGAATTAAAGAGAAATCTCACTGGAGATAGGATGCGAATTCATTTATCGATATATTGGAGAAACTAAGAAATCTGAAAAAACTAAACAAAAAGGAGATAAGGTTGTTTACATTATCTCCTTTGCTGCTACCATCAAGGAGTCATGGAAAGAGAGGATTTCGAGAATTTTTAAAGGCACAGTTCTATCTAATCAAGAAGTGATGAACTCCCTAATTATGATGATAAGAGAATTGGTTTTCTCTCCAATGAACTTATTAATTGCAGTGAGAATATTGGCAGAGCATGGAATTTGACATAGTACTAACATGTACATAACCCTAAATATGTCAAGGTATATTGCAGGAGAAGAAAAATTGTTTTAGTAATTACCTAAAAGATGAAGACCTCTCATAGTTGCTCTGATGAAGCCATTTTGAAATAGTGTATTTCCACAATAATTAACTGAGATATCCTAATTGTTGTTGATAAAGTTTGTGTATAGCACGTGGATAATTATTGAGTTAATAGATGAGAGTAATTTGTGGGTTTGTGTAAAGGGTTACATTGGATAAGTTGGTTCCTTTTACAAAGTATGTAAAAAATTACCCATTAAATATTAATATGTTTTAATTTTTCAAAAAGAAAAAGAATCTAAGCCTTCAAGTGCTAGATATTCTATGAAGAATTACTCTACCAGATAAGTCTGAACCACCAGGAAAAAATACACAATTTTAGTTAGGTTATGAAAAAAAAATCATCAATAGTTTGTACATAAATAAATGCATATCTAATTTGGTACATAAATAAAAACAGTTTGTACATAAATAATTGCATCCTTTCTTATAAGAAAAAAGAATCACGTGTCCTCACAACGAATGCCATATAAATAAATGTATCTCTTACTAATAAAGAAATTAACTTCACAATCTATCTGATTTTAGTATAGTGTGATCATATATCTTGCTTTATGATGATGTTGTATAACACATAAAGCAATCATTATGATATGATGTTGCTTCGTTTCTCATAGATAATGTCGTCATTAAGAAGTCGTTCTTTTGGCTATCTCTCTCAAACAGTCAAGTTGCTTATAAACTACATTGTTACTCATGTTATCCTCACCCAGACAAAGACTACAACATAGACTGGAGATTATTTTAGGTTGTTGAGATATAGAATTTGCTGTCATATTTATGGCTCCAAAGTCAACTTTGATGTTGCTGGTTCTGAATTGCAACTTGTAAATATTTCTTCATTCTTTAATTTTGGGAATACACCAATGATTCAAGAGGTAGCCTTTGGTAGAGTTTTCTTAAATACTGAAGTTGTGTTTCATTTGATTTTCATTAATTAATTTATTAAAAAATTGTCTATTGTAAGTGTAAAAATATTAAAATTAACCATTAAAATTTTTAAGATAGTTGTCATTTTTATTTTTTCTCTTTTTTAAGTTCCCGTAAATCATGTTTAGTCTTTGAAAATTTTGTTTCATTTTTGTTGCTTCTAATATTTCTTTCCTTTTTTCTTTCTTTTCGCTTTTAGTTGCTTTTTCTTTTTCTTTTATATTTTTTTGAATTTTGTAAGTTCATTGATTTCATGAATTCTATAAATTTTATGAAATTTTTATTGCATAAATTTTCTTTGTGTTATAAAATACAAATAAATTTTGTATTTTGAAGACTTATTTAAAGGGTTTTAAGTTGGGTATCTCTTACTGCTCGATTACATTGAACATGATATGTTATTCCAATAATATGTTGAATTTTCTTTAATTTTGTAAGTTCTTGAACATGATATGTTATTCCAATAGTATGTTGAATTTTCTTTAATTTTGTAAGTTCTTGAACATGATATGTTATTTCTTTTATATTTTTTGAAATTTCTCTGTGTATTAATTTTCAAAACAATATTGTAGATTGAGTGTTTCTTGTTTTTAAAGTATCTTCTTATAAGTAAATTATGTTAAGATCATTCTCAAAGTGTTTTTCTAATATTTTAAAAGAAATATTTTGTATAGTTTCAATCATGTTCAATTATAATATGAAGAAGTAAAAATATATTAGTTAGTTATGTGATATACATAATTTCATCAAGCTGTATGAATAAAGTGATAAATTATTTAACAATAGTGTTATAAAAAATATAAACAAAAATTTCAAATAGAATATATTATAATTGTAATTTTAAGTATATTTTAAAAGTGAGATTAAATTGTTAAATAAATATAGAATGTTTATATTAATAAAATTTATAGTTAGTTTATATTTTGTTTTTTTTTGTAAATAATCTTACTATTATGCTTTAAAACATAATAGAATGATGAATATCTTTAATTATTTAATCAAAATAAATTAGCATTTTTTTATTTAAACTATTATCATATAGAATTGATGTATAAATTCATTTAATAATATTAAATATTAAAAAATTTATTTTCAATAATAATATATTAAAATTAAAATTAACATATAATAATATAATGAGAATAAAAAATAAGATGAAAAAACCTCTCTACTAATTAGGGATAAGGCTGCGTAATATTGGACATTCCCAGACCATGCGTACTAGTGGAATTTTTACTAGGTGTTGTTGTAAAAAATAAGATGAAAAATGAAGCAATTTTTTTAAGTTTTTATTATAAATCTATGAAATTTAATTTAATTTTAAATTTTTATCACAAATCTCAATTAAATAATTTTTATTTTATTTCTTTAAGAAAGAAAAGTAAAACTATAAAAAGAAAAAGTAGGTGAAACCAAAGTCTCCTAATCAGTTTATTTAGAGCTTGTTTTGCCAACTATTAATTATACCGAGGGTTTATTTAGTGAACATCTAAAGAGTGACAACTGTTAGGATTTGTTTTACGTCTGTTAATAATTCCTGATTTATTGGGATATGTAGCTTTGATTCGTTTAGATTTGATCTGTTTTTTATTATGCACCACCACCACGTGTGCAAAGAGGGAGTTTTACTATGTTTTCACTTTGTTTATGTTTTCTTTGTAAGCATATATATATGCCCTTGCAATTCAATAATAGGAGGTTATCTTCTCACTTCTACGGTTTTACTCTTTCAAGGTTATGTACTCAACAAAATTGGCATCAAAGCCTTATAAAGAGGTCTTGGTGAGAAACATAAGAAACGACAATTTTTCTTATTAAGAAGATAGTGGTTCAAATGAAGAAAACAAGTGACCATGGCAGAGAGCAACTTTGTCCAGCTAGCAATTCCAAGATTTGATGGCCATTATGATCATTGGGCCATGCTCATGGAGAACTTCCTTCGCTCGAAGGAATTTTGGCACTTGGTGGAAAGTGGCATCCCAACAGCTGCAGCTGAAGAAATTGGGTTGACCGAAGCACAACGAAAGGCAATATAAGAGGCTAAGCTGAAAGATTTGAAAGTCAAAAATTATCTGTTCCAAGCCATTGACAGGACAATTATAGAGACTATCCTGAACAAAGAGATTGCAAAGGGTATTTGGGATTCAATGAAGAAAAAATACCAGGGCTCCACGAAGGTGAAAAGAGCACAATTGCAAGCTCTTAGAAGGGAGTTTGAAGTCCTTAGCATGAAAGAGGGAGAGAAAGTAGATGAGTACTTCGCTCGGATGCTTACAATAGCAAATAAAATGAAAGCTCATGGGGAGAAGATGGAAGAACTGGTGATTGTCGAGAAGATTTTGAGGTCCATGACTCCAAAGTTCAATTACATGGTTTGCTCGATTGAGGAATATAATGATCTGTCAATCATGTCCATTGATGAATTTCAAAGCAGTCTCTTGGTTCATGAACAATGGATGATTGGACATGGTGGGATCGAACAAGTGTTAAAGGTAACTCATGAAGATAGAGTTACAGGAAGGAACAAGGACAATGTTGCAGCTAAGGGAAAAGGCCGTGGCGGCTTCAGAGGACGTGGCAAAGGCAGAGGAAGACTGGGGTTTAATAAAGCTTTAATTGAATGTTACAAGTTCCATAAATTGGGGCACTTTCAGTACAAGTGCCCCAGCTGGGAAAAGGTGAACTATGCTGCAGAAGATGAAGATGAGGAGCTGTTATTGATGGCCTATAATGAAGTCAACAAGTTAGAGGCAGTGTGATTCTTAGACAGTGGTTGTAGCAACCATATGTACGACAACAAGGACTGGTTTTCAACTCTTAATGAAGAGTTTAGGCACACAGTCAAGTTCGGCAATGACACCAAAATGCCAGTTCTTGGGAAAGGAAATATCAAATTGGAAGTTCAGGGAATCACACAGGTAATTAGTGATGTATATTCTAATTCATGACAGAGAATGCAAGGTGCATCATTCGAAAAAGGGACTAATCTTGCAGACATCAATGTCTGCAAATCGAATGTTTGCAGTTAATGCAATTGTTTCTCTCTCTAATTCTTCATAATGTTTGCATACAACCTCCCAAGATCTTGCAGATTTATGGCATCGTCGATATGGCCACCTAAGCTTTAAAGGATTGAGAACACTTCAAAGTAAGAAGATGATACGAGGGTTACCGGAACTATCAGCCCCTACAAGGGTATGCACAGATTGTATGGTAGGAAAGCAACAAAGAGATCCAATTCCCAAGAGGAGTATGTGGAGAGCTTCCAAAAACTAGAACTAATACATGCAGACATATGTGACCCAATCTCTCCCGAGTCTAACAGTAATAAGAGGTATATTCTCATTTTTATCGATGACTTTACTCGAAAGATGTGGATTTACTTCTTGGCTGAGAAATCAGAAACACTCACCATGTTTAAATACTATAAAAAGCCTTGTAGAAAAGGAATCTGGCTATTTTATATGCTGTTTAAGAACTGACAGGGAGGAGAATTCACGTCGGAAGCATTTAATGATTTTTGCAAGACGAATGGCATTAAAAGGCAACTCACAGCTACCTATACCCCACAACAAAATGGGGTAGCTGAACGCAGAAACAAAACCATCATGAATCTTGTAAGAAGTATGCTGTCTGACAAACGAATTCCTAAGAATTTTTGGCCAGAGGCAGTTAATTGGCCTGCTCATGTACTGAACAGAAGTCCGACACTTGCAGTCCGAGATATCACTCCCGAAGAAGCCTGGAGTGGAGTAAAGCCAAGGGTTGATCACTTTCGAGTATTTGGCTGCATAGCTCACGTACATATTCTAGATGTCAAGAGGACTAAACTCGATGATAAAAGCTACAAATGCATTTTGTTTGGTGTAAGTGAGGAGTCCAAAGCCTACAGGTTGTATAATCCCATTTTGAAACAACTAATTGTCAGTTGAGATGTTGTGTTCGAAGAGGATGCAAGCTGGGATTAGGGGAGGAGTGACAAGAAGACCAAGGATGATGCAGTGTTTTGGGAAGACAGTGAAGAAAACGGTGATCACAGTGATCAAGAAGGTGATATCATACCAATCGAACAAGATCAACACCAAGAATCTTTGACTAGTTCGTTTCCTGAAAACTCTTTGGAGGAAAGTCCACCAAACTTGCAGAAAAGAAGAAACAAAAACCAACCAACCTGGTTATAAGATTATGTTAGTGGAGAAGGCTTAGGTTTGAGCGAAAATGAAGAAGACTTTCATAATTTTACCGTATTGACAGCAAATGAAGACCCAGTTAACTTTGATGAGGCCGTTAAATACTTAAAATGGAGAGCAACAATGAAGAGTGAGATTGAGACGATTGAGAAAAATCATACTTGGGAGCTTACAACCTTACCTCAAGGAGCCAAGAAGATTGGAGTAAAGTGGGTTTTCAAGAACAAAATCAATGAACATGGAGTAGTAGACAAATACAAGGCTCGTTTAGTTTCTAAAGGGTATACACAATGTTTTGGTGAAGACTATGCAGAAGTCTTTGTGCTTGTTGCTAGGTGGGACACCATTCGTATGATTATTGCTTTGGCTGCCCAAAAAGACTAGAGTATTTATCAACTTGACATCAAGAGTGCTTTCTTACATGGAGAGTTAAGTGAAGTAGTCTATATCGAGCAACCACAAGGCTTTGAAAGAAAGGGAGAAGAAGAAAATGTTTACAGGCTCAAGAAGGCCTTATATGGTCTTAAACAAGCTCTAAGAGCATGGTACAGCAAAATAGAGGTCTATTTCATCAAGGAAGGGTCGAAAAATGTGATCTAGAGCATACATTCTTTGTTAAAGTTGGAGATGGAGGTAAGCTTTTAATTGTGAGTTTATATGTAGATGATTTCATATTTACTAGTGACTCTGAGAGTATGTTGGCCAAGCTTAAGGATTCCTTGAAATAAGAGTTTGACATGAGTGATCTTGGGAGAATGAAATATTTCCTTGGAGTTGAGGTCATGCAACGTTCCGAAGGAATTTACATTAGCTAGAGGAAGTTTGTTAGAGAAATGCTGGAAAAATTCGGAATGGAGAGAAGCAACTGTGTGCTCAATCCCATTGTTCCTGGTGTTAAGCTATTCAAGGATGAAGAAGGCACCAAGGTCGATGGAACCAAGTATAAAACAGATGATAGGAAGCCTTATGTATTTGACTGTGACGAGACCAGACCTGATATATGTAGTCTGTCTTGCTAGCAGATTTATGACAGATCCAACTAAGCTTCATTTACAAGCTCTGAAAAGGGTACTTCGCTATGTGAAGGGCATCGAAAATTTGGGAATATTCTACAAGAGAAGGAGTGAGGAAGAATTGCTTGCTTATACAAATAGTGATTATGCAGGTGATATAAATGATCGAAAAAGCACATCTGGCTTTGTATTCTTGCTGAGTGGCGGAGTTGTTGCTTGGAGCTCCAAGAAACTGTATGTTGTTACACTCTCAACCACAGAAGCTGAGTATGTTGCAGCTGTCTCTTGTGCTACGCAAGGCATTTGGATGAAGAGAGTGCTATAAAGACTCGGTCACTCTCAGAAGAATTGTATCACAATCTACTATGATAATAGTTCAACAATAAAGTTGTCAAAGAATCCAGTTTTGCATGGCCGAAGTAAGAACACAGATATTCGATACATTTGTGAAGCTGCGGAAGTTGCTTGGAGCTCTTGAAGTACCAAGATTGATTGCTCAGTGCAATTCAGTTTAGGGGAGGATAAGTTAGGATTTGTTTTACGTCTGTTAATAATTCCTGATTTATTGGGATATGTAGTTTGGATTCGTTTAGATTTGATCTGTTTTTTATTATGCACCACCACCACGTGTGCGAAGTGGGAGTTTTACTCTATTTTCACTTTGTTTATGTTTTCTTTGTAAGCAATATATATATATATATATATACTATTGCAATTCAATAATACACATCTACGGTTTTACTCTTTCAAGTTTATGTACTAAACAACAACTGCAGATTCCTGTTATTAAAAAAATAAAATAAAATCACATTGTTATTGCGGATTACAAATGAAAATAATTCTGTTGAGAAAAATAAACGGAAGAGATTTTTCGATCCAATGGTGTAACTGTGGGAAACAAGATGAATCCAACAAAATCTCCTGCTTAACTTCAATCGCACCCATAACATCTTCATTGTTTCCCTGAGTTTGGTCGCCATCTGTATATGTACTGACTTCTCCTGTGTTCTTGATTACAATGTTTAATACTTCATGGAAATTCTTGAGAGATCTTTAAACTCAAATACCCTCTATTATCTTCCTCTGAAATTTCTATCCTGTAAGCATATTTCAAATCTTGGTCAACGCAAGAACTTGCCTTGCAGCTTCTGTAGAACTGACAATTCATGATTGTGTCAAGAACTATAAGAATTGAGTACAAATATGCTATGAACATAGCCTCTAGACCCATAAAAAAACCAGACTTCTCGCTGACATGATAATAACTCCTTGCGATCCTGTATTGAAACAGAGCTTCAATTCCTGCCACGGCCATGTTCACAGGGAGTGTGATTGTTAAAGCCGTCGAAGCTCTGTCTCGGATCATGATACACGCTTTTAAGATTGCCATGTAACCACCACTTTTCTCAAAACCTGACAAGACCAAAGACAAGTTGCATATGATAAGTGTATTGGCTAGAATGATCGAGTATAGAACTGCTCCAGAAGCTGACAGGAAGAGGAAGCAAGTGGGTGTAGAGTAACCAAGCCCTTCTAGAAAGTTGAAAATAATGAACAAGAGACAGAAAGCTGTTGCATTTGCAGAGAGAATCAACAAAGAGTTCCATATGTAGGTGACAAATAGATGGCTAAAGATTGATATGATTGAAGAGAACGAAGGCTGCAAACATGGTTTGTGGTGATTGAGAGCTTGAATTACAGATGCTTTTGCGACCAACAAGAAAGTTAAGGTAAAGGGTAGAGTGAAAATATTGGCAGAGATTGTTTGAGAAAGTTTGAGATTGACAAGGGTGAGGAATCCTGAGGAACGTGGAAACCCTGCAGCTTCAAATAAAGCCTCCAAGCGAGTGTAAATTAATTGTAAGAGAGAAGAAGATGAAGAGGGAATAAAGGTATGAGAGAGTAGAATTGTGGCGGAGAAAGGGAAGGCAAGAAGAGCCGTGGTGGTGGTGAAGTAGTGATAATTCTGAAGCAAAGTGTAGATTGATCTTCTGATGATGTTGCATGGGGGAATTGTTGTGTTGCTATCTTCCATTGAAGAAACATAGATAGCCATGAAAGCAGAATTTCAACAATAAGAAGAGTTTTGCGTATGTGAGTAGTGTGTAAAGAACTTAGGTTTCCTCCTCTTTATCCTGATGACTCACCTTCTCTATGTATCCAGGTTTCAAGGTAGGTTAGAGGAGTTCATGGGGTTGGTTATTTTGGATGAACAGGTAGGCTAACTGAAAAAAGATAATGAAAACATGTGAGTGGAGGGCCGTACCTAACATTTTATAGGACTTGACAAAGTAAAAAAGAAAGAAAGAGAATTTAATAAATTGATAATATTCAAATATGTAAATTTTAAAAGTAAAATATAATATTTATATATAAATTAATATAGTTAACAAAATACTAAATAATTATAACATCTTGCAAATGTGAGTAATAATAAAATAACTTAAAATATGTTAGTAGAATAAAAAATAACAAATATTCATAAAATAATATATTACGTATTATCAATACTTTTAACTTCAAGCCAAAGTTGTATTACTTTTGAATTGCTTGAAGTGCAAACTAACTTCTCTTATGATAATTTTAGATCTGTAAAAGGACAAGTCGTGTACTTAACGATTTTTTTAATTATTATAATTACGTTATTGAGGTTTTAAAAAACAAGAACTGTATTGTGGTGGGTGCTTGATTTTCATTTGTGGGGAATGGAATTGAAGCCTAATTGATTAGGTAGATAAGGGAGGAGGCTTGCATGTATTACGTAATACGTTGGCTTCTTATTTTGCTTTATGAACAACCTAATTAATCATGTTCATTCACTAACTAAGTTATTAATTAAAATCCCAATCCCTTCTTAACAGTTAATCTATATTAGATTCAACTTGCTCCTTTTAAGTAAAAGAATATAATTTTAATGGCTACTTTATTATTCAGTTGACAGTTTCCGTTTTTATTGGAAATATAATATAATATAATATCATACGTTAGTTTATCTTAATTTAGGAAAATCACGACGTGGATTCTGTCAGGAAACTATATTTAATATTTATATAGATTCAGATTATAGTGTGAAGGGGCAAGTAAGTGGGTTGTATTGTAGGGTCAGTCTTCTCTTCACTTTCTGGTAATGTGTCACATGCTAATCCTTTGCTTTCAAGTGAATTTATAATAATTACTACTTGAGGAAAGACAAAATAATATAACAAATTGCAGGAAGTGGGATTAGGAAAAACAAAAAAAAAAGATTTTAAAAATAGGAGAAAGGACCACTTGTTCCATCACCATAATCCCGACCTCAGTGTCCAATCACGTCCATTGATTCTGAGTGATTATTTAACAGCCCCATGTGTGCCGTTCATATTCCCTGCCTTCTTAGTATTCATTATTCACCACATGGAAATCAATTCTTTATATCTTATATATGGAATCATCAGTCCAGTCATTTATATGAACAGTTCTTATGGTTCACTAACCAATTGTGGATATCATATCCTGTAAAACGTAAAATCATTTTTCTGTAAGTATTGACTGTTGTGTATGTCTAAATATTTTGATAGTAATTTTTTTTAAATAATTAATAGAAACTTGGTAAATACTTTTTATTAGTCTTAATACTATTAATTTTTTTAGAAAGGAAAATATTTTTAAAAATTAGTTATATATAATAAAATGAACTATTAAAGATAACAAGCTTGATGGAATACGTGACATGACATTTGTTCGGGTATATTGCATTTCCATTGGAAGAATAATAAGTAATTATGATATGCTTAAAATTTTGGGTGTTTTTGTTGTACTATAAATTATTTATTTGTGAAAAAAATAAGAAATAAGAAATAACATTTATTTTACAAATCTTAAGCCTAATTGTCATATATAGAAGTTTCTTACTTTATGCGTGCGAAATTGCTCTGCCCGTTCCAACCACAAAGATTGCATTATGTTTTCCAGTGTGACACGTCTTGAGAGAAAGCTTCTTTACCTTCTCTCTAACCTTTTCACCTACCCTTTTACCCCATCTTATTTTCTTGTTATTAACTGTTCCTTCATCTTGCCTTCTTAACTCCTTATCGCTGCACCTATTGCTAATTTACACTCATCTTCCTCTATCCCTGATCTACCTTTATAAACTTTGCAGGGGGTTATTTGGTCTCTTTTCTGCCTTATTTTCTTTCCTACCTCTAACTTTTTTGTTTTAGGAAACTGCAGACCTTTTTCAAAGTTGTCCCTTTCCTTTGGACATATAAGTCTCCCAAAATAGCTATCATGCATGGCTATGTCAGGGATGATTTTTCCCTTTTACCTCTTTCTAGCAAGACTTAAGCTTC
This sequence comes from Erythroxylum kunthianum, assembly GCA_024582655.2. Lineage (NCBI taxonomy): Eukaryota > Viridiplantae > Streptophyta > Magnoliopsida > Malpighiales > Erythroxylaceae > Erythroxylum > Erythroxylum kunthianum. Next base: position 1,070,293 of record JANIMX020000235.1, on the reverse strand, counting down.
TTCATCCCCTTCATCTTCAAGCATAACTCAGACACCTCCAGCCTCTCATTTAGACACAACCTACACTCCCATACCCCCTCCCAACAAGCTGGTGAACTCCCTAACTGTAACACCGGACTTTTAAGTCCCTCATTATTGTATATGAAATAAATTGGTTAAAAATTTAAAGTTGTCTAAATTTTATGTCTGAACGAACAGACTGTCACAGATGTGTCTGGACAGTAACAAATTAACAGTGAATCGTTATATTTGTTTTAGCACAAAGCAAGACGAATCTGGTAGATGTAGATTCGTCTGAAAGGT
>JANIMX020000235.1:407334-422453 GCA_024582655.2 Erythroxylum kunthianum | reverse complement strand
AACTATAAAAAGATACAAGAACAGAAGCTACACATTTCAATATTTCATAGGATAATGCTTAGTAACCTGACAAGTGGTGACCCAATGGTAGCCCGACAATACTAGTCGACTTTGTACTTCATAGTACAGGGCTACCATTTATTCGACCACCTAGTGGTGCTCATTTCATAAGCTGGTATGGACAAATTATGCAGAGAATAATCCTTGGGCGGAAAACGACAGTACCAGGAGTGCTATCCGAGTGTTTTTGGTTTGAATAGACGAGTTCTGCTGGAATAACCAGAGGATCTTTGAGGAGTATGCGGTATAAACATATTCTCTAGGTGAAACTTTATGTTTTAATCATGTTCTAATTGTGTGAAATGTGAAAAATTAAAAGTGTAGAAAACCAACAGAACAATTTATTGTTAGAAAATCCTTGGTATAAGTCAACATTATTGAATTCCAAAAAATTATTTGGTACATGTACTACATGCCCTGTAGCCATCTGAGTTCTGACTGCAGGATTGATTTCTAAGGTTATCTTTGAGAACAAAGAAGCTCAACCAAGATGACAGCAAATCTTAATGCACACAAGTAGCAGTATCATGCTTTCAACTTGGAGTCTTATATCTGCAATACAGAGTAACCATCCTGAATGAATTTAGTACTTGTGGAACATAATCAAGATCATTTTTGTCAAGAATTAAGATTAAATCTGAAGGACCTTCTGTTTATATTGGTAACATACCATGCAACGTAGAAGAAATAAATTCATTACTCAAACTATAAGCACACTTCATTTATAGTCGAAATTCTAAAGCTCCAAATAGATATTGGAAGTAATGATCGACCTTATATGGTAAAGATGGACTAAAAACGAATTTAGGAAATGATTTTTGGACCATTTCTACGGGCCTTGTTCTGACATCAAAACTTTCCAAGAGGAATCAGAAAGCAGTAAAACTTGAGAATGTGTGAGAAGTCACGTACAAAGCATGAAGAAGAAAGATATCCCACTTCGGCCAAATTTGGGCTGATCGTATTTACACTGCTACTGCTACTGGCTTCTTGCTGGTTTTAATTCCTCTTATAGCTGTAACAACAATTTGAACAATTCTAGTAAATTAGGTTGAAGCACGTTCACTTATAAGCATTAGGAAAAATTAAGATTGTCTTTGACCACACCTTCAGCGTAATCCTTGGCTCCAAATACAGCTGAACCAGCAACTAGAGCATTAGCTCCAGCCTCAATAACCTACAAAGAAGTGAAAAGAGAACTAATAAAAATTGAAATGTAGTTTCATAACTTAAATACAGAGTAGGAGTATGTTGGATACTTTTGTATAGTATTAAAACAATAACGAACAATGCATTGAAGATGTCAGCTGAAGGATGTCTGTATACCATATAACCATTAATCAAAACAAAATAACATTGTTCTCCAATCAAGTTGGAAAGCGTATGCTTTATGTTTAGATCCCTTGAATCCTTTTCCGTTAACAGCAAATCAAAGGATGTCAAGAGCAACTGTTTGAAGAAATATGGCCTCAAAGAAAGGTGTCAAGTATCTGAGAGTTCTTCGAGCATCATTCGATGTCTCTTATCTCAGGCAGTTGATATAATATGATTAATTCATCATAAAAATTTTTGTGCAGCCACCAAGAGAGGATTTCTCTCAAGGGATCGCTCAACTGCTACTCTTTGGATGAAGATGAGTATGTCTTTTAGCAAGGACATAACTAGTCTTAAAATCTCAACTATTATCACATAATCTGAAGTTTAATATCTCGGAAACCTTATATGCATTTTTGGGACCAACTCCACCATCCACTTCAATCCATGGATTCACTCCCTGTGAACAGCACAATGCAAAAGCTTCTCAGTCAACAGAATAAACAGCAAAGTGTCACAAATACGTATGAACCCGTTCAAGGATAGAGTTTGTTACACCTTTTCTACACACATTCTCCTCAAATCTGCGATTTTCTTCACTTGGCTCTCAATGAAGCTCTGCCCACCAAAACCAGGGTTCACAGACATAATTAAGACCAGATCAACCACTGCAACAAGACAAAAAATGAGCACATAATGTCAGAGTGCAGTTTATTCTAAAAGCATGAAAGATTTTGCTGATTACTGATGCTATATACTGGTTTTTATTCCAATAAACTTAAACTGCAGGTAGAAAAAGTACTTTTCAGAAGAGGTTTGGGAAAAATAAGTGCACGAGTATGACAGACCTTTTAAATTTAGCTATCACATTATCGCGTGAGTTTGCATACCACAGGATGCTTTTCTAATTTCTATACTTGTCAGTAAAAGTTGCCAATTGCCATAATTTAAGAGCTATGCAACAAAGCTACCCCTCACACTGTTTAAAAGGTATTAATCCTTTCTTTTGTGCTAACTCTTTCCCACGTACATCAATGCTGGACATTCAGCAAAGCTCGAATCTGATTGGGAAAGGTTAGGACCTTGACAGCAGTCAACCTGGAATCAGGAACGGAAGGAAATTTCAAGAAAGAGGGGGTAAAAGAACTCACCATCAAGGACATACTCTATAGTACTCAATGGGGTTGCAGGGTTTAAGACAACTCCAGCTTTAGCGCCAAGGCTTTTTATCTGGTTTACAGAAGAATGTAGCACTCAAAGGAGAATTTTCCAAACGAAACCAAAAATGAAAAGGTATCATGGAGATGTAAGCTAAGTTAATCAAATACATAAAGCAGAATAAATAATATAAACAAGTAAATAGATGGATTCTTTTGGGACACACAAGATCCTCATATAATCTCACTTATAATGCAGGTTGCAAAACTGAATAAGCAATCATAAGAAAACTTGATAGTTCACTCCCAGCTAAAGATTATGACTCCTCCGAACTGCTGTTCTAAATTTATATGACTACCCTCACAGACATTAGTGGGAATTCATTATACCTTAATTAAATTGAGTTTAAATTTAGAAAGTTGAAGTCAATTTTAAATTGTATTCAATTTGAAATTATAAATGAGTTGTAGTTATTTTTGACAATTTAATATTCTAGTGAGATTTATACTGTAATATTACCTGAGTCAGGGTACGGTGCAAATGGATTGTAGAAGCTTGTTCACAGTGAACACTAACTATGTCAGCCCCAGCCTTGATAAAATCTGGTACTCGTTGATCAGGTTCCACAATCATCTAAAGAGCTTCAACATATTAGAAAGCTGGCTTCTACTCGATAATAAAGATAGCAAATAGCATGGCACAAAGAAGTGTACCAAGTGTACATCCAAAGGTAGATCTGTCACGGGGCGCAAGGCATCAACCACAAGAGGTCCAATTGTAATATTGGGAACAAAGCGACCATCCATTACATCAACATGAATCCAATCACAACCGGCCAACTCCACTGCTTTTACCTATATAACAGGAAAAACAAACTTAGATCCTAAAAGAAGGGCAACACCCTAAAGCCAAAGCTGTTAAGATCGACTAAGTTAAAAAAAAAATTAACACTGCACAAATGAATGCAGGGTTTTCAATTTCAGATGGACATCATCGATTTTGTTTCCAATATGTAATACATACTACCACAGACAAAGCACTTCTTATTACTCACTCAAAAGAACAAAATAGCACATGTTATTCTGGTAGCAAAGCACAAAGCAAAACCTGTTCTCCTAACTTCGCGAAATTAGCAGAAAGTATAGAAGGGGACACAATGATATCACTTTTGGAGAACTTGTCAACCCGAGCAGTTGCCTTCACAATGGAATGAACTTTTCTCCTGCATTTATGCATCAAAGTGTACAAACTTGTTTCAGAAACAAATCGCATGATCTCTAAAGCTCTTAAGTTGAAAAGGGAAGGAGATTACCAGCAAAATAAACCTCACAACAAAAAAGAAAGAAGTACAGCTGTAGGCTCCATGAACATTAAAGGCATATTTGATAGGGGTCACAAGAGAAAAGGAAAACAAAATCCAATTCCCTATCATGTCACTAAGCATCTATTTCCCACACTCGTGATAACTCTAAGATGTAAATAAATAGGAACTGGGTATTGTTGTTGCTTTGCATTGAAGAATATGGATCAGAAATTAACCAATCATAAAATGAACATAACCAAGACACAACCAGTTTGTTAAAAGGCCTATCTGAATCTCAACGACATTCATAGCTGTCAAAAGGAAAGAAGAGTATTACAGAACTCTAAGCCTCTATACAAGCAAATTATTCTCTGAAAGCAACCAAAACAGACCCAAGAAAATCGAATAAAAAGGAGAAGAGTAAGGAAAACAAAACCTTGAAAGAGCAAGCGAATTGGGTCGCAAAAGAAGGGTCTTTTGAAGCTTGACACCGCCTCCAAAACCATTAATCTGGGTTGACGAACACAGAGAAGCTGTTGACATTTTTCTCTCTGTATTTAAAGGTTAGGTAGTGAGAGAGGGAACATGAGAAGTTATTTATACATGTTTTGAAGGTATTCAGAAGCAAAAAATTATCAGGATGCCACGTGTCCAGTTGTGTTGGAATTTCGAGGTTGTGTTCTTTGCTTATCTAAAATGGTTGGCGCTCTACAATGCTGACGTGTAATTTTATGGGGCACTACTGATTTTATTTGTAGCAGAAATTTCTATTTTTTGATTGGTCCCATATTCTGGGAAATATATACATCATTTAATTTCTACTTGATCGAAGCACGTTGTCCACACGACACCCCTCATAAATGATTGTATAAAGCGTAATTATAATTAGCGTCGGATAATTATTTAAAAATAAAACAAATTCAAGTTTTTAATTTTGTGAGCCTCGGATAAGAGTTAATAATTATATATTTTTTTTTATTTTCATTACTTAAACTGTAACTCTTCAATTACAAAAAAATAATTCTAAATGTCCCCTTCTAATTTGATAATCTACTTTAATAGATTGTGATTGAATAAAGATGTATATAAAAAACTTGTATCATTAATTAATTAATTAATTTTTTAAATAATATATTAATTTTCTTTTAATTCTTATAATCAAAACCCATCAATCATATATTTTGAATAGATTTTTAATGTCTTAATAAATTATATATTTAAATAAATAATTAATGACACAAAATCATTCGAATAATTTTTTATTTTTTTTTATTTTATGCTTGAAAAATTTTAAATAATAAAAAAATTTGGTGAAATGAACTCGGCCCAAATTTTGAGCTGAACCGAGCTTATGATATAGTTAATAGCTTTTCTTTCTATTTTATTTGAAGACCCAAATTTTTATCTAGGCCGAAGTCCAGCATTAGAGATGAGACATAATAATTATATAAACTTGTTGTTGGGCTTTTTCGTAAGTAGAAAAGCAAACCTATAAAATTCATTAGAATAAACAGTATTATCGAATCAGACAAAATAATAAGAAATAAAATTAAAAATAAATAAGTCTTTTAAGAGGATACATGTGCACGATGAGACCATACAAGTGCTAAATTCAATTGTATTTTGTCTTAAATCTGTTTTGTTCATGTCTGCAGCATTGTCTTGGAACCTCAGGTTCCATGATAACAGTCCTTGTGACCCAGAAGCAAGATTAATGGCACAAAAGCACTAATTCGTGGAATGTATAACTTAATTTGTGTATTATTATTATGTACAATCACAAATTTATCTAAATAGCTTTGTTATAACTATTTTATGTTGCGTCTTTTGTCTCAAGTGAAGTGTACATGTGAGTTGAAATAAGAATCTGCGTCTGCAAGAACATCATTTCTAATCCTAAATATTTCTGAGAAATTGATAATCAAAACTTAATTTTCATTTTTTATAATTTCAGACTACTGCTTCTTTAATTGTTGAACAATTTGTTCAATTACGTCTATCCTTTGGGCAATAATTGATGTTAAATAAGCATCGACCGACTTAAATTACCGCATGTTGTGCATTAAAACAGAAAGAGCTGTTGTTGGGTTCAAGATATCAAACAGGTTTAAGGTCTCTCTCTCCTCTTCGATGTTAACAGAAGTGATGACTTGTTGAAGGCCTCTCCTCTTCGATCTCCGCATACAATTTTGCATTCTTCTCATCATAACACCGTCATGTACAGTACTTGTATGTGAAGGAGTATACATGAATGAGAATACTTTTGCATTCCAGCAACTAATCTCATGTGGTCAATGTATTAGAACAGCGTTGGTCTCTTTTCAAGTTTACATTAACTATATATAAATATTAAATATTAAAAAAAAAGATGCGCGCCAGCTATATTCAAAGAAAGAAGTTGTTAGGTAAATCTCAAGGTACAAAGTGATAAAGGGGCAGGTAGACTGCACTTACTGAAATTAGAAAGAAGACAAGGAAATTTGGGTTTGATGTTTGACAAATACTTTCAATGACATTAAGGATGATCTCAACCAGTACAAAATATTTCCTCCAAATCTCCTCGAGATACTAAATGAGCTGTATTTAACATAATACAAACCCACACTCATTAATGTTAAATATATATATAATTAAGATACGTGTATATATGGTCCATCACATATAGGGTGACATGTGATATATATATTTAGTCATGGTGAGAGTGAATGATTTGACAATGACAGTGAGTGCCTGCCCCTTGGAATTTATATATCAGATTTTTTAATATTTGGAGTATGTAATCCAAAAATCTATCCATTTACCCTTTCGAATTACCATGAGCATGTGACCCAGGAGCTGTATAAAGATAGACATTGCTAGGGAACATTACTTGGTGAAAATAAATATGAAACTGAGTGGCTGACCTTGACAGAAAACGTTGCTCACCAAAAATTAGGGACGAGACTGAACTTGATATCTTCTTCAAGAACGGAAAATAACTCTCTTATAAGGTAAGGAGCAGATATTATAATTAAGTACATAACTAGTTACACACGAGGAAATAAAGAAATGGCAGAGGGAAGATAGATGACAGGCCTTCATATTAAATATGTCCACTTGGTTTTACACTACCGATCGATAATAATACATTCTTTTTCACATGTCAATATAGCTAAAAACAAGCTGTCAATTGTAAGCAGGATCTTCAGAATTTAGATTAGATGGATATGTTCAGTGTCCATATAAAAGGAGGGGAGTGGAAAGTTGATCAAGAGTTGACACTTGACAGCTTGTTCATATTATATATACATAATTACTGAAATTCCGCCCTTCAATTTAGCGGAAAGAATTGTCCAATCTCCAGCTATTAGGGGTCTGAAATTTTGTAAATGCAGACAAATAGACATTTTGTTATTGTTTCTTAATAAGGTTTTGTTAAAAATGTCTAGACCAACTGGGTCCACATGTCCAACATTCCCAGCTCTTTATCTATAACCCATCAATGTGGTCTATAAGCTTCGAGACAAACATATACCCTCGAGAATTGTATTTCCTCTGGCAACAAAATGTGAGTTGCTTCTTAGTGACAACATTTCAGGCAAACTAACAAAGGTTTGGAGTAAGAATTCATCCAATTTACAAAGAGTTATACATTGAAATCTCTTAACTATTGGTCGTTAATATTATTAAATAATCCAATTTACAAAGAGTTATATATTGAAATCTCTTAATTATTGATCTTTAATATTATTAAATAAAAAATTTATTTTTATTAGTTATAATAATGATAAGCACTCATTATTATTAAATTATTATCTCAAAATTTTTAATATAATTTAGCATATAATTAGTGACTGAGATCCCCTATTAATTATCCTTTTTCTAGTCAAAACATGGGCTTGAACACTTTTATTACATGACCTACATTGACTTTTTTTACATAGTGACAAACTTATTCACACATTAATTTGGAATGCAAAAAATCTAACCTCTAAATTGGAATTTTTTTTTTGGTTTTTTGAAAATGAGATTTTATTCTTTAATTATTCATTTCTAAAGAATCAAAACTTAGTTATTTTTGTAAAAACTCCAAGGTTTAAAGTATGGGTAAATATATTCTATTTAGGTTTCACCAAATAAGATGAAACAATAAGATTTTAAAAAGATTAAAAGGAATCGTTAGTAATAAGACATAAATCAATACCTTAAAAGGAATTAAAACAATATGGAATTACTACAAATAAATATTAAACTATCACCATCTCAAAAGGAAAATTAATTAAAATGCCTTGTGTAAGGCAACTAAGGGTCTATTTGGTTGAGCTGATAGCTGATTGTAAAAAGCTACCTTTAGTAACTTATTGAATCAGGAGCTGTTTGAGGCTTGAACAACTATTAGTAGCTGTTTGATATCCTTTACCAAACATCTGTCAGTTGAATCAGGAGATGTTTGGGGCTATCATGTCCTCCCAAACGCTGAAATAAACAGGCTTTAAATACTCATGTGAGATGTCATGCTCCCAGTTTACTTATTGTATTCCTCTATATCAACGTTCCTCCCTCAACAAGAATCTTTATGCATACTTTATTTAAACATATTTTTCTTGTTGCATGACATATTCGAAGTGAGATTTGTAGCTATTACTACCTGTATGATGTCTTTCCACCAGTATGAACGTTGAATTCCACTTGGATCCACTTACTTATATTTTGCTTTTCTTGCTTCCTCTTGCAAAGAAGTTGGCCACTTTTCCACTAGAGGCTCTCCACCTATAAATGTTCTCTTGTTTAAACTTAGAAGCTTTAATTTTATGTAGCTTTGGTGATTTCCGAATTTGAAATTAACATTTGAAATTCTTGCATGCATTTTCCTTAAAGTTTCTTCGGGTCATTTGCCTTCTCCTTGCTTTATCTTACTTTCTAGAATATTATAGGCTCCTGAGTAATTTATATAAGCAGATAAAGGCTAGGTAGCATTGAGGGGTATCTTGGCCCAGGATATGAGTTGAATAATTAAATTGACTTACTAAGGTGTAAACAATAAACAGTATGTTCACAAACTTTATCATTAACAAAGTGAGAAGGCTTAACTTGAAATCATAATCAATTAGACAATACTATATTTTCTACTGATAGGTCTATATTTTACATGTTATTTATGATTAAATTACTTGTGACTAAACATATTTTTTTATGGATTATATGATAATTTGCTATGTTTAGTTCATTATCTTGTAGGTGATTATTTTGAGGAAAAACATGAAATTAAGTGCAACTTTCTTCACAATTGCCCAATCAAAGCGATTTTGGAGCCATTTGAGAGACAAGAAGATTAAAAAAACTATGTAAAAGACATTAGAAGTCAATTCTAGCTCGAAAATATAAAAAAAGTGGAGAAGTTAGTAGAAAACTGAACAAAAAGTATCTAACTTGTCAAGAAATATTCAATTGCTATTTCAATATTCTTAGTTTTTATTTTTATTTTATTTTTTAATTTTATTTCTTCTGTTTATGTATAATTTAGCTCCCTTCTATGTTATATCTTTAGGATTGACATAAAATCGTGCATTTTTAGACCTGACGACACACATAACTGATCTTTTAAACTAGATGAAAATGTGGATGGATCATAACATGACCTATAGGGGTGTACTATCATTGTGTCATGTATGGGTACCCTTCCCATGCTTGCATGAGCATATATGTATGAATGATCCCCTTTTTGATAGTATTTGTGATCCTTTCTCTAATATATATCATCCAGGATAGAGTAAGCATCCAAATATCTTTTGGGAGGAGTAAAGAACTGGAGTAAGTAGACTTATGGGACCATTAGAGTTTCATCAATTTCTTCAATGTTGATAATCACCATCATAGAGCAATGATATGGAAGAGATAATATGTAGCTTATGTCTTTCTTCGATGAAAGATTAGAACTATTAGATAGTTAAGGGAATTTGAATCCCATATGACCTACTTAAACAGATACATAATCTAATGTTGTAACCATTCACAATATAGAGATTCAAGTCAACCAAATAACCAAGACTGATAATGAAAGAGGTCAAGGTAAACTTCATAGTAAAATAGAGGCGAGTTCAAGAGATTAAGTATTATCCATACCACTTAGGAATGGTAAAACACTTGATGTTGAAGATTCTATATTAGAAGACATGCAAAGGTTAGACAAGCATGAAGAAGTGGGCAAGAAAGTGAAGAAAAAAAGCAAACCAACATCAGTATCATCTTCATCAAATTCCAATCACAATTTTGAGTTAGAGAATAATTTGTACAATAACAAAATAAAGTTCGTTTCTTCCATAACATATGTTAGTATGGAGTAAAAGACACCTTAACCCAAGGTGACATTATTACATACCCGAGTAGGTTTGCGATGGATGGAGAGGAAGATATATTTGTTCTTTCATAGATGCCAGAGAACGTCAATTTTTCAAAGGATCTCCTTTCTAAAAGAAAGTTTGAGGAGTTATTGGTGGTTGAGTTAAGTGAAGAGTGCTTCTATATCTTGCAAGGAGAAGAAGGAGAATAAGCCAACCTAATCCTAATAGAATATGAAGGAGTTAAAGAGCCTTGGATTCTAAAGGCCTTTAATTTTAAATCCAAGATGAAAGGCTTGAGTGGGAAGTCCAACCAAAAAACTTCTAAAGAATTATTTTTGGGAGATAATCTAACATTTTAACTTTTCTTTTCTTTAGTTTCATATTTATATTTTTAAATATTTTTGTTTAATTTTTTGTAGGTTCTTTTTGGATTATCTCAGATGTTGCCTCACTAATTATGCATTAAATATGAAGGAGATTTTCTACATTATTTTTCTCTCATGCTTACTTTCATTATCTTATTTGTTTGAAATTGAGGAAGATGTCAAGATTAAGTGTCAAGGGGTGAATCAAGGTGTTATGTGTTAACTAACTTTTTATTTTATTTTTTAGTTACGTGTTTAATGTGTTTTAGGTTTAGATTATTTTTAGCTTTCTTTTTGTTTTGTTTTGTGTTTAGGAACTCATTAGTTACTTTAGGTTGATAACATAAGTTCATACATAATGCATAGCTGAATTGATTTTTAAAGGTTAAATCCATAATACGATTAAGTGATTACAATGCAATCTTGACTCTACGAATGTTAGGAAACCAAATTTGTTAAGTGAATATACTTTGATTTGACTTGAATGATATTGTGAGAAATTAGACCTTCGTGTAATATTCTTTATTTTGAATATGGATACCTTCATTGATTTTAGATTTTTAGATCTTGAATTTTATTTTATTTTAGATTACATGTAAGATATGTATAAGTATTGAGATGATAAAGACACAGAGATATAAGTTTGAGTCAAATTGCTTATCTTGTATACTTTAATCTATTAGTAAAATCTTTTGAAACTATTATAAAATTTTAGCCTTTTTCTTAGTACCATTTTCCTAAAGAACCTTGAGCCTAAAATAAAAACAAGTATACATGTAATGTCCCCATTTGTACCCTAGTAGAAATCATGCATTTTGTCTACTTTATCTTGCATACATAAGAAGAATGAGAAGACATGAGCTTGTATATCAAAATTGGTAAGTACACTGACTCAATGCTGGCGACGTATCTCTTATGTATGTCGGCGGCATAAATACTATTGAAGGCGGCGTAAATGCATTATTTTCGTATTTACGCCGGCTCGAATGTCGGCGGTGTACATATTGTGTTTGCCGGTGTACGTGCAAAATTCAGACTAATTTTCACTTATTGGGGTGTGCATATTTAAGGGTGAAACCTTCTTCATTCAACAGAATACTCCTCACAAAAGAGAGAAGGGTTTGTTTTGCACTGAAGAGGGTGAAAGAGGGTTGATTGATGCATGCATGTGGCTAAGGAGTAAGATCTAGTGAGATTGAAGGTAAGAAAGGTAAGATCAAGTGTGTATTAGTTTGCATGTCACTCTCTACCATGTTTTATGGTTTTTAAATTTTATGCATGGGAGAGTAAGTATTGATCTAAGGTTCTGTGATATGTAGAGTAGTCAAAGAACAAGAAAGAAAGCTAAACAAGTGAAGAAAGAAGCAAGGAAATTAAGGTATGGAAATGTTCTGATTTGCTTAAGTTGTCTACTAACCAGTACCTGGTTAAGGAGACATAACTTGATCTGTGCTTACTCAAATAAGATGAGGTTAAATGTGTTTGAATCTATGTATGTAGGGATAGATTTGTTATGAAGGATGTTAATCCGAATTCTTTCTGGAAAGATGTTAAAATTGGACTTCTTGTTGAGTGATGATTCTGTCCTGTTCTGATGATGAGTCTGTAGTAATGACTTAATATATGATTTTGTCGATCTCCAAATAGGATGATCTTTAATGTTTCTGAAACTATACAAGTAAGGCTACAAGTGTTATGAAGGACATAAATCTTAATTCTGGCTTGAAAGGTAGTGAATTCTAGCATAAAGTGAGTTTTGTTGTCTGTCCCTATTTGAGCAGGAATGTAAGAATGTTAATAAGTCCCCCAGTGTGACACCCCAGTATCCTCCCATGGGGTATTGGGGCATCACAATATATACTTTAATTTATGATTAATAGAGCTTTTACTTGAGGGCGATCCTTAGAGCAACTGGTAAGGTTACTCCTTTGTGACTAGATGGTCACAAGTTTGAGTCACGGAAACAACCTCTTTGTAAAAATACAAGGGGAAGGCTAAGTACAATTGATGACTCTCACCCAACCTTCACAAAGCAGAGAGACTGAGTTTGTTGTGTTTGTGTTTGTTTAGAGCTTTTACTTGTGATTTGACAATTGTTAGGTATGGTATGCAAGGAAATAAGTGTGGGAGAAATGGTAATGTATATAAAATGACAATGGAAAAGGGAAATTCATACTAATTAAAAAAACAAGAGTAAAATCTTGCAAAAATATAACTAATATGTAAAAAATGTGTACATATTTTTTTAAAAATTTGATCGGCATAGATTCTCGTACTTGAAAAGAATGAAGGAAGAGGAAGATTTTTGCAAGATATAAAGAGTTAGAAAATATTTTTATCAATTTCTTGATTTACTTGTTCTACTAATTATGAATATATAATTTTCATATCTTTGGTTTTTCATATTCCTTTCTCTGTTGACTTACTTACTCCTTTAGTCTCATTACATCCTTGGTCAAAAACTTTTTAATTTTTGCATGTATATATCTTTGGAAGTGGTAGAGATTAGATGATTTTCAAGTTTATGTTAGTTCAATTTCATAAGAAGATTGATAAGATGTGATTAGATCATATTAATTGGACTTATCTCTTTTGTTTTAGGTTAATTTTGACGCTTAAATGATGAGTGTTCCTCATTCGAAATTCAAACACTTGCGTGAATGAGTGATACCTTGTAAGAAAATTTTCAAATTAAATTATTTTAACTTGATGAAAGAACTAAAATAGTATTTACTTTGTCATTATTTTATAGTGATTATTTGAGAAATTTTATGTGTTTAAGTTTTACAATTCAATCCAATTGTGAATGTGTGTGTGTGTGTGTATGTGTTATTAACTACTAAGTTAACTAATGTGTGTAGATTAATGTTTGTGGGTGTCATTTCAGTAAACTCTCAGGAGATTATAACTCCTCCACTAGAGACACTTATGGGTTTAAAAGCTTGTGATATATGCTAAATATCACTATACACTTACAAAACTTGAATTCTTTCTTATTTTAGTTAGGAATGTTTAGTTAATTAAGGTTTATGGGTTTTCAATTACTTAAGGATAAGCAATGAGTTAAGATATTACTTATGGTTAGATTACTTATGATTTACTATGTTTATAGCATGTTTTATATTAATTGTATGTTGTTTTTCTATATTTAGTTTATTGGCTTGTAGGTGACGATCAAAAGGAGAAAACATGAAATTAAATGCAACCTTCTCCATAATTATCTAATTGAAGAGATATTGGAGACATTTGAAAGGTAAAAAGATAGAAAACTGTTTTTTAGAAGACATTAAGAGTCAATTCTAATCCAAAAATGTCTAAAAGTGGAGAAGTTAGTGAAAAATGGCATGATAGGCACTAGACTTGCCAAGAATACAAGCACCTATCTTTTGTGAAGTTCAGAGACTCGTAATGCATAAAAGTTCCAAAATAAAATATATGCCAATTTTGATATTGGTACAATGTCGATTATTTTGCACAATTTACAAAGGCATGTTATTTCTTGAGTTTAAGCATTTTAAGAATACTTTTGTAAACCTAAATATAAATGCTTGTATTAGGTATAACTAAGCATATTTTTAGAAGGTGTTTGACAACTACCTTGATTTTGCTTTGATAGTTTTATTCTTTTTTAGCATTGGAGGAGGATTTAAAGCAAGATTAGGGTAGCATGTGACTAACTTCTCTAAATATCTTCTACTTTTCCCCTTTGTTGAGATTTATTTATTTACGTTATATTTTTGTTATATTTATTAGCTAAAGACATTAGTTAGAGTTATGCATACAACTTGTAAATGATCTTTCAATTATCAATATATGATGTAATTATTTATTAGTTGAATTTATTCTCTTTGTTCTTAATTATTGAGTTTATATTTGACAAACATAGATTTAAGCTTAGGAATCCATAAAGGACCAATAAGTGAAATATGATATATGCATTAACAGAATAAACACTTTAGTATTAGAAAATGAAAGTATCCTAGACTATTATAATAACTAAATATATTAACTATACTTAACAAATTCAATTAGGTTAAATTGCATATCAAGAAGTGGTAGTTTCCTAATTAGATATACTTGTTTGCTTTGAGAGATGCCATAGATACTTTAGTTTGATTATTGTTTCAATATAGATAGTCAATCTTGTCTAATAATTAGAATTCCATATAAGCGAACCTTGAATCCATAATATGTATTGCATTGAATTTTCTTTCACTAGGTAATTAAAATTAATTTTATTAATTTAGTAATTTCATTATCTTTTAAAATCAATTGCTTTATTTAGTTTTATTTGTTTAACTAGTATTAATAAATATAGTGATATGGTTCATATGAGATTGATACTCTAGATTTACTTTAGGTTTAATTACTTGTTATAACTGACTCTGTACACTTGTAGATTAGTCAGATTATGTCATTGAAGAGGCGACTGGGGTGTGCTCTTTTTTAGTGGGTCGCTCTTAGGCTTCCGTAAGTGCACGGGTCGTTCAAGTAATAAAGTGTGTACCGAAGTATAGGTTGTCGTCCTCTGGGACAGAATATGTCATTACTAAGTTGGATCTCGGTTATTGCCTAGCTAGTTGAAAAGTTGGAGGTTGG
>JANIMX020000235.1:223197-234665 GCA_024582655.2 Erythroxylum kunthianum | reverse complement strand
TGAAAATCGAACCTTTAAGGTCAATGATCATCTCCTCAAACATTTCTTCGAAGGGGAACATATTAAAAACGATGCCACAACTGTGGATCTCATTAATCCAAAATAGGAGTTGGACAGTCGGGCTAACGACTATAAACTGAGCACTTCATGGGAGGCAACTCATACTCACAATTAGATTTATTTTATTTTATTTTGTTGATTTTAATTACCATTAATTTTTTGTTACTGTTTTCTTTGTTTTATTTTGTGTAGAAATTAAGTCGGGCTTTCAATTATCTCCATGGATATCCTAGTTGGCACTTTCACAATCTCTCTTATTCATATTCAAAACCGGGGAAGTACTATTTTTCTTTTATTCCTATTTCCGCTTTTATATGTGCTAAATTGGGAACAATAAGGACACTGTTCAATCTAAGTGTGGGGAAGGGAATAAAAAGAAATTTATTTTGAAATAAGTAAAAAGAGACCTAAATTTTTTATGAACTTCAATTGTCCTTCATGCAATCTAAATTTGAATTACTGAGATGCCTTACTCATATACTTTTGTGACTAGTATACTTGGTTGAAATTAAGAAGTTAAATCTTTAGGAATAAATTTACCTTATGATTAGCCTTTGAATTTTAAGTTTGAAAGTAGGTTAAGTCCATAAATGTAAAACAATCAGGTTCACTTTTAAGAGAATTTAGTTAGTATATGTTCTTTTAAACTGCTTTGGAAGACATGTTTAACACTTAGTGAAAGAGATAAAAGAAACTTTTGACTTAGTGATTCTTTAGAAAGTAATTTTAGAGTGAGCAAGAGTCTGTAGGGGTTTCTTTAAACCTGGTCACTTGAGTGATAAACTCGGAATGTACCAACTCAATGAACTCAGTAAGAACCTAAAGTACAAAAGAAAATAAAATAGCAAGTTAGAAGGAGTGAGAGTTCATATGGGTCCATTAAAGACCTGGTCACCTGGTTGATGAGCCCGAGATTTGCCGACTCAGTGAACTCCCTATAGCAATTGAAAAAAAATCAATCAAAATGAAAAAGGAAAAAATCTAGGGAAAGAGTGGATACCATATGCTTTCCTTATATGTTAATTTGTCCAACTAAGTGATTAGGAAGAGTATATGCTAGCTAAACTACCCCTGAAGTTTAAATGAATGTTTTAGCCTACTGGACTGAATACTTACAATTGAATAAAAAATTATTTTTCTAAACACTAAGTTCATATTTATTCTTCTTACATTAAGTACTTAATTCTACTGCTTAAGTGAGTCAGATTGTTTGAATTATTTTGCTTGAGGACAAGCAAAAGTTCAAGTGTGGGGATGTTGATAAAGGCTAAATTTATACATATTTCAGTGCATGATTTACATTAAACTTGCTATTAATTGAATAACAATCATGTAGAATTGGTACTTAATTCCATTCCTTTGACATTTCAGGTATTAAAGAGATTAGAGTAAAAAGATGATCAATTGGCAAGAAAAAGACCAAAATTAGAGAATAGTAGAGAAGATACACCGCCGGCCTTGAAGCATTTACACCGGCAGCTTTGAAGTTCTATGCCGCCAACCTTGAAGCATTTACGCCTGCAGTCTTTCATCCTACGCTGCCAACGTTGAGCCAGCGTGACAATGGTTTTTGTTGATATATGCCGACAAGTTAAGAGATACGCCGCCGGTGTTGCACTCATAAATACAATATTTGCAAAGATACACCGCCGACATACAATTAAGGGGAGCCGACGTTCACTAATTTTTGTCTAAATAGACTACTTAGGTCGAGTTTTAGGAGTCTTCGTCATTAGTTAGGTTAGCATAATTAGATTAGTTTTAGGTTTAGTTTTTATTCTCTATTTTCTTCAGCCGCAACGTAGTGTATAGACATCCTTTCAGTAATCTTTATTCTGCTTTATCTTTCATTATGCAGTAGTTGTAGACGTTGTAGTACCTTCGTTTTATGTTCTATTTTATATAAGCTTTCCATTATTGATGTAAAACCCCAAACCTCCTAATTCCTGACACATGAATAAAGATGTGGATTATTTTGATATTGGTGATAAATAGTTAATTATAAGTGAATGATGTGTCTGGGTAAACCCTAAAGTCGTTAAACGATGAATTGGTGAAAACGGACAAAAAAGGGTATTTTGGTAATTTTTCATATTTAGGAAAAAAGTGATCGAAATGAGTCCCTATTAAGTTTCAAATTATTTGGATGGTTATGTAACATCATAATAGTTGATTTAATGAATTAATAATTTTCAGAGTTTCGAAACTTACCGGGACCTATATGATTAGCATTAATGATGAAATTTCATAAAAGAAAAAGGGGTCAGGCATAAATGATTGAGAAGGACATGCACTTGCCCATCTTCCAAAATCTACAGCATTCATTTGTGGGGTATATTGCTGAGTAAGTGAGAGAGCAATCCAAGTCACTGCCACCAACTTTGATGGATCAAAAACTACTACCTTATATTTTGCACTAGGACTTAGGACCCACTAGGTTTCCTGCATAGAAAAATCAGTTCCACAGCCAATGGAACGTCATTGGCTTGGCTGGAACGGTTGGCTTATTGTTTAGTCACTGAAAATGGCAGACAACAATTATATAAGTGACAATACTTGTCTTTGATGGTGAATTGAATTGAAGTATAAAAAAAAACATGTAAATTGTGATCCTCGACATCTTTTGAAATTTGAGTGCTAAAGAATATGAGAACAAAGAGGATCAGAACTTTTCCACCAAAATCCCAAGACGCTTAGGTTCTTTAACACTTGTCATCTAATCAATATTTTGTTTTTCAAGTTCATGTATTGACACTTGGAAGTTGGAAATACCCATTTGATTCTACTTCTACATTTTAAAGATGGAAACTTTTCAATGAAAGTCCTATCGGGTGACGGATGGTTGGCGAAATGTTGTCCTACACCAAACACAAATTAAAATCAATAACCTGTAGCCACCCTAGCAGTGTTCGTGGTTTGCAAGTTGTCGGTTTTTAGCACCTTTGCTTGGAAGATGGTGGTTGGAGGTGGAAACTTTAACCTTTCCCATTGGACATAACATAATGACTATTCTTAGGACATGGTCTAATTACTGAAGCTAGTAATTAAGTAGTAGGCGTTTGAGATTGAGGATTTGATTTTATATTTTCTATTTCCAGTTGCAAGTTAAAAAAAAAGGACAGCTTTCAACCTCCAACCACCACATCGATTCATGATCCACTTTGCACACTCCAACAGCCTGACGAATATCGATCCAAAACCTACGAGAAAGTCCAACGTTATAGAAATGATAAAATCATTGGCAAAATTACAAGGTTTTCTCGATCTTCAGGATTGGTCTTAGTTTTTGAAACCAGGGTCTATCTTGGAAATTACGAACTTAGAGCCAATCAATCAAGTTTTCTTAAACATCTAGTTGCCTACAAATACTTGAAGAACGAGAACCATCGTCTTTAACAAAAACTAGGCAATACGTTCAGAAGGTTGCAGATCAATTAGGTACTACGTTTTTCAAGTTCTCAACATCTCCGGAGCAAATTCTCACTATGAAACAAAAGGAAATATTAGGTTCATTATGTTTATTAAATTTGAAAATAAAAACTTAAAACTTAAAAAATAAATAAAAATAAACAAACCCTTAACTTTCTTAACTCCAAAATGTTGTCAATCAACTTCTACTATAGAAGGGCCCGAGCCCAACACGAGACTCAACCAGGCCTGAGGCAATAGGCCCAAGACCTAGCCCGAAGCAGCCCGGCCAGCCAGAAAATTAAAAAAAATAAATGTCAAAACGATGTCTTTTTTATTACTTGTCGGTCTCGAGGCAAGAGTTTTGAAAATTTTGGGCCCAAGGCCCAATCAACCCAAGCCTAGCCCATTGACCTCAGCCCGAGCCCTCCTGTCATTCCTAATTTCAACGAACAGACAAGAAATCATAATGAAGCAAAAGTATTACTCACAGGTAAATGTAATTGCTTAGGATGCATACATAAAAATATTAGCATACAATCAAAAATCTTGAGAAATCTACAATCATTTGATAAGAATATAATATCCACTTCCCATATGAATTAAGAGGCAGGCTTGATCTGAAAAACTAGAAGCCCGCTTATGGAAAAACCAGCAATGGATATATACAATTCAATAAGTAATGACAAACACATGAACTGGAGCAGTGATCTCTCATCATTTAGCCCCATATATTTTAACAAATGGCAGTTTCTTCTTTGAGATCCATCTTATGACCAGTTTTGGTCATAATAGGAGGCAAATCAATGCTTTGCATAACCATCTCATCTAGCTTTTCCTTGGCAGGTTGAATTGGCAAACTAATTGAGAGCTCTCCTACTGATGCTAGTTTCAGTATCTCAGATTCGTCTAATCCCTTCGCTGGCCCTAGACTCAATCGATCTGAACCATACTTTGTCAATGCATCTTTGAATTTTTTGATCTGTAAAAACAATGAATGATTTAGATATAATGAGCAGCCAATAGATGCATGGAAGATTAAGGGAGGAAATACAGTAAACAATACAGAAACTTACAGTTGAGTTCGTGCAGCTAAAGCTGCATACTCGACCATCGGCTCCTCTGTAAAATCTAAAGAAGGGAAGGACATGAATGTTAAGGCTATGGCACATGGTCTTGAGCTCCTCATAATTCACTTTTAGAAAAGTAGCACGGGGATTAGATTCAGCCAACTGACAGATCTGCAAAATTTTGTAGATGGACAGAGATTAACCCACCAAAGGTTGCCCCAGAATATCGACTTTAAGAAATTTGATTAAATGATTAGATTACTCGTACAGAACAAAGTTTGAAACTTTGAGCACGTAAAGCACAACTCAGAACATTCGATATCTATTCTGTTGCTCTTAATACAAGATGAGTTCTTTAACATGCAGAGAACTGATTATACCTTGGGATGGAGAGTTTTACAGCCCCCACAACCAGGAGAATAGAAGTCGACAACGACCAAGTTATCACCAGCATATAACAAGGAATCTACAAGTTCTTGAGCTGAATGGATCTCTATCATATTGGGTTTAAGGGTCATTCCCCACCATCTAATAGCTCTGCTCACACCGATCGAAGCCTGTGCCTGAAGAAAAAGAGATTTCAGCGTCGAACCGATAAATTATCTGTAAAAAGAATAATTGCAGAATACAGATACTTTTACTCACTTGGACAGGGAAACTTTTGGGGGATTTAAAACTCCAATTTCTCAAACTCTCTTGATCTGATAAAACCAGAGGCTTGCCCATAAAATCACCTACGCGGAGAAGTGCGAAGCCTTCTTGTCTGGAGTCCGGGATTCTGGTAGGGTCACAAGTAGGACAAATTCCACAAATCCCTTTGGTCTTGGAGCTCAAAACATTGTCATTCAGACCAAAAATGTTCAGGCCCTTATTCAGTGAGCATGCCATAGCTACCTATAACTTGGTTTCACTATTAGGAAGCTTATAATATCATAAAACAACAAAAAATGCCCGTTATTCTGGATCAAAATCCAATCTTTGAACGAAACAAACAGAATCCCAACACAAAAAAATATGTTCTTGCAGAAAGTAAAAAGCTTTCCAAGGACCCTGAAAACTAAATAAGACCCACTGTAGTTTTTCAAACAAAAATTCCAGATAACCAACAAAAGTTGGTTCTTTTGGAACACTATTGGAAGGGTAGAGGAAGAGAAAGCAATGATTTTGTTAAGACGGTTCAATGTTTTAAGGGAGGAGAGAAACCATGGAAAGAAAAAGTACAGAACTGGCAGAGAAGATGAAAATTTAAAGGAGGTAAGTGGGGTCGTCCTAAATTTTTGTTTGAACATTATCCTATACAAAAAAAGAGAGGAGTTTCTGATATACAGTAAAATGGATACGGAATTTGAGCAATCTCTGATGCATAAGTTGACCGATTTTCATGGTAATGTGTTGGCAGTATCTATTTGCTAGTACTGGCTTTCTCATTTTTCTGTCTTATGCAGCTAAACCGTGTCGATGCTGACTGTGCTTCGGCCATCAATTTAGGTTTTGGATAAGGCTTTATTCATTTCTCAGTAAAATTTGGGGTAATTTAAATCGTATTTTATGTCATGTTATTTCAGTATTTACAATGGAGTTATTAGTTCCTTGCATTCTTTAGGATTGGATATTAAAATTAATTTTGAAGGCATCTCATATCGATAGTATGTTTATCAACGTTTAGATTATTTACATTCCTGTTTTCTTCCTTTTTTTTTCAGGTTAACCTTGTAAAAAGTGGAAGTAGTTTTCATTAATGGTGGTAAAAAAATTCATCCAATTTAAAATTAAAAAAATAATATTTGAGTTAATAGAAATTTAGATTGATTTTTTTTGAAAAATAAATTTAGAATCAATTTTAATTTTAATTTTTTTCCAATCTAAACTAAACACAATATTTTAACTTGAAATTTGAATAAAAATTCAAAATTTGATAATTTTATATACTAATTATCGAATTTTAAATTACATCTAAATATAAAAAATTCAATCAAATCTATTTTTATCTCAGATCTAATTTATTGATAAAACTTTTGGGTGAGGGTTACCTTATCATGGGATAATAACTAATAATTTTATAATAGTACATAAAGTGAAAAATATTAAATTAACTTTCACTATACTTTAATCTCTTATATTTTTTAATTAACTTAACCTTAAAAGATTACATTATAGTATATTAAATCTATATTGACCTTATCTTTTATATACACACTAAAACTTTTGAATTTAATTTGTATTAAAATAAAAATTGTGGTTAATTTGATAAAAAGAGATTAAAAATCAAAATATAGTTAAAATTAAAGTTTAAGGATAATTTAAATTTTTATATAGAATATTAAAAATAAGAATTAATTTTTTTATATATAATATTAAAATTATATCTATATTAATTAAGAACTTTTAATCGAAATTCTCTTTAATGTAATCAAAACTTTTTGGGAAATTTTATGGTTTATTGTTGACATTACCATCAAACCAAATAACTTTTCCTATTAGTTGATGCATCTAATTCTTAATTAAATATATTTAATTTTCTAATTTTGAATTATCCTGATGAATTTTGAAATTTTCTTTGAAAATAACCTCTTTTATTAATATTAATCGTCTTAACATTTTTCATAAGTAACGTGTAAATACAATTTTATTTTATAAGTCCCTCTTTAATTTTGATTTATTTTTCATCTTCTTCATTCTAAATGTGTTTATAATTTACTTTAAAAAAACTGTATTTATTGTGATCAATGTACCGTAACAAATTGTTTTGGAACTACTGTATATAATTTGAAACTATTACCACATGATGGAGACTTTTTTCATTAAAAGTAATATTGGCTTTCAATTCCTATACAATAAGTCTTGTGGGTTTATGGATTAATATTTCTACTTCAAAATAAATGATTAATCTTACTTATATATATATATATATATATATAGTTGCAATAAAATTATACATTAATGAAACGATACTAAAAACAGCGGTGCACTAAAATTAGATTTTAGTGAATCAAATTGTGCTTCCAATTCATAAATTGTGTTGTTTAATGGTGTTTTAATTTATAAGCATGTATAGTAACCTATTACTATCGGCTAGGAATCTGTCCAATACAAAAAGCAAATGATGAGTTGATAACACGAGCCAGTCCATTTATCCCATACTCACCGCCCTTCAGACGAACGAATCATAGAATCTCATGACGAGAACGACCAATGATTTGAGTTTCTTACCGTATCGGTTGATACTGGACAAAAAAATGTACAAAATAAAGTGAAAGAGTACCGGTCATCAATACCGATCGATATCGGTTATTTCATATAGTACCAGCTGGTATCGACTGGTATTTAAAATACCAGTCGAATACCGATCATTAACATAATTTTAAAAAAATATAGGGTATTTTTGTATTAAAAATTTAAATTCCCACCCTCCTCCTCGTCCTCCTACTACTCTCATTCTCTCTCTCGGTTCTCCTCTCCGACGACTCTCCAGCCAACTCTTCCAACCAATCGTCCACTCCACTGCTACTCTCTAACATTTCTCTCTCATTAACATTTTTCTCTCTCACCACCGGCCACAAACTAGTCTCCAGCCATCGCTTTCGACCGTCCACTGCACTGCCCAGTGCGTGTTGAGTGTCGATGCACTAGAATCTGCAAATCTGAAATTTCAATTTTCCATATCCAAATCCAAACCCTACTCGACCCGACCTGAACCGAACCGATCTAACGTTGAATTGCATTTTCTGATTTTTTTTGTGTGTTTTTTGCTCTGAATAGCAATTGCATTATATTTGGTTATGTATGTGTGTTTTGGGATTGTTAGAATTCGTGGAATTGTTGGAATTATTTGTGTGAGTTGGAAAATTTGGGTTTCAAAGTTTGAATTGTTTGTGTCAATTGGTTAAATTTCAATGTAATTTAGGCATTGTCAATTTATGAAGAAAATTAATGCATTGGAAATTTTGGATTTGAAAGTTAGAATTGTTTCATTATTTGTATAAGTTGGTTTAATTTCAATATATTTAGACATTGTCAATTTATGAAAAAAAATAATGTATTGAAAAATCTGAGTAAGAAAGTAAGAATGTTGATTAAAATTAGTGAATGAAATATTGTTAAATCAAAGTTGAGAATTAGGACTTTAGTAACAATATTGATTAAAATTAGTTAAGAAAACAAACTAATTATAAGCATTATAAATTAAATTGTATAAGTAAACAAAATATATTAGTTTATTGTTAAATTGTGAGATTACATAAAGTAAGTTGTAAACTTATAGTTATGAGTTGTGGTTGAAGTTGAATATGTTATAGTTATAAGTGTATGTCTTTAATTTATGATTTAATGATGTAATCATACAAAATGAGTTATATTATATAAAATGAATATATCTATTGTGTAATTCTGTAATTGTGTATGTTGAATACTTGAATTGTTGGTTTTTGATTTATTGGTGAATTGTGTTGGATGAAATTGAGTGTGTATGATATAGTCATACAAAATGAGTTATATTATTTAAGATGTATATGTATATTGTGTAAATGTGTATGTTGTTGTTAGTTTTTGACTTACTAGTGAATTGTGTTGGATAAAATTGAAATGTGTATGATGTAATCATACAAAATAAGTTATATTATGTAACGTGAATATGTGTATTGTGTAATTGTATATGTTATTGTTGGTTTTTGACTTACTGGTAAATTGTGATGGATGAAATTGAATTGTGTATGATGCAATCATACAAAATGAGTTATATTATATAAGATGGACATGTGTATTGTGTAATTTTGTATGTTGAATACTTTATTTGTTAGTTTTTGACTTATTGGTGAATTGTGTTGGATGAAATTGAATTGTGTATGATGTGATTATACAAAATGAGTTATATTATGTAAGATGTATATGTGTAATTGTATAATTGTGTTAGTTTGGACTTTTGAGTTAAACAATACATATTTTGTGATAGTAGTTGATAATTAAATTATGTGTTCTTTATTTTGATATATGTCTTCATTTATTTTTACAGATAAATGGAAGGAAGTTCAAGTACTCTTGATAATTCAACCGCTTCAGGAAGATACAATGATCCATGGCTTATGTTGCATTGGTCCCTGTTATGAAGAATCATATTATTTGCTTGTTTTGTAACAAGCATTTGAAAGGTGGAAGAATCACTAGATTAAAGAAGCATTTAGTTGGGGTTAAAGGAGATGTGGAACTTTGTAAAAAAGTGAGTCATGATGTGAAATAGCAAATGAAGACTTTGCTTGAGGAGTATTAGCACGAGAAAGATAGAAGAGAGAGATTGAATTATGAAATTGGTAGTGAAAGTTTGTTTGCTAGTGTTCAGGATGATAATGGTAATGTTGATGGTAGTGTTCCTACGTAGCAAGAAGTGAATGTTGCATCTAGACCAGATGTTAGGAAAAGAAGAAGGCAGGTGTCAATTTGTTTTGCACCACGAACAACTTCTGGAGCCCAACCTTCAATTCGTAGTCCCCTTCAATCAAGAGAGGCGGCTCATAATGTAGATATGTCAATGGCTAAATGGTGATATGATTCATGACAAGTGTCGAAACTGTAAGAAAATAAAACCCAACTCTACGCTTCTACAATCCTACGATTTGCAGTAGTGGTGAGTCGGGGTCGAATCCACAAAGACTGGTCGATTAATTTTTCCTAAGACTAAAACTAGCGTTTTGGAATTGGATGGGGGTTTTGGTGAAATTATGAAATAAACTAAAGTAAAATTCACTAAGGAAAATTAATTAAACTAACAATTGAAAATGAAAATCGGGTTAGGACTCTGGTTTTCGGATCAATCGCGGTCTACACTCACTTTAAACTAAATCCATTGTATCAGTGTTCTCATCTCTCTCTCAAAGACTATTAATCGTGAATTAGTTATACGATCTACAAATCTCAGTTTTCCCTTAAATTGTGTTCGATCAAGATACGATCATTAATCAAACCTAGACACCCAACTACCTAGGATACGATCTCTAGAATTAATTGGATAGCTGCATTATGAATTAGGAAACCCGATTAATTAAGCCAACCATCACAATACGATTGGATCATTTAAGCAATGTTATGTTATCAATAATGGTTAATAACACATTAGTTGTTACGGTGAACCTAAACATAACAATTACACAAATTATTTTCAAGTTCTAACGGTGAGTATCCTTTCCAATAATTTACTATACGAATAAATCATTAGAATATTCTACCCAAAAGTATTCATGCAAACAACTCCTTATAAATGAACAAAGCATTCGGTAGAATCCAACATTCACATTCAATAACTATAATCATCTCCTATTAACAACTAAAAGAAACTACAGATAAAAACGAAAAAGATTAAGAAAAATTTAAAGCATGAATACCCATTCAAACATTTTGTCATACACTTAAGATTCATTCGAATAACACTCTATATGTTGAATCCAAATAACACAAACAATCCATTATAGAGAAATAGATACATCGACAACAACTGGAAAAAATATTACAGTGAGGAGTAAACATTGATATCACCTAAACCAAAGAGGAGGAAGGTTAACCAAGCATCATCGTACGTCGAAGACACTATGCTTCACCTATCCTCATCATCCAACCTGAAGTTAAAACCTACAGAGAAATAGAATCATCATCAGAACAAAGCATCGGCACCAGAACCCCAAGGGCTGGAGCCCTTCTCTCGGCCATCTCTTCTTCTATTTATACTGCCAGTTACCCTTGTCTTCTTCCCCGACCATCTTCTGCCTTACCTGTCAACTTCTCCCTGACGTGCCTCTGGTTTGTCTCCTGCACGCCTCTGACATAGCCACGCATTCCAACTGTGTTTTGTCTGTTTTCTGCAGATGTAACTTGAAAATCAGAGAAGAATATTTTCATTCATACTCATAATGTATCTTTACATGTACATATTTATAGAGATAATAG
>JANIMX020000234.1:1128109-1141946 GCA_024582655.2 Erythroxylum kunthianum | reverse complement strand
GCCTACTGCTGCCTCTGTGCCTCACTAGACTGGGAAGCTTACCCCTCGGCAACCTCTAGTTCAGCACTGTGCCTCTCTCTGGCAGGTCGTGAAGGTCTCGCCCCCTGACGTGCTCCTCTGCCTCTACCCCTTCCAACCATGCTATCACTGAAAGATTTAAACACTTTGTTTAGAAAATAATTTCAGACTCCCCTGGGAAGGCCTACTAGGACTTCCATCGAAGTTGAGGTCATCCGAGCGTTCAGGACGTCATCTTAACGATCCGAGACGTAACAACCAGATAAAAGAAATTTCGACTCCCCAAAATTGACTTCTAAGCTCATAGACCATTTTCTTTTTAAAATCAAATTTGCTAGTTCGATACTTTTGAAAATTTAGTTGAAAACTTTTGAAAACTTGCAACCCGTATCAAAAACCTGGCTCTGATACCACTTTAATTGTCACGCCCCGGACCACGCCGAGCACATGACACTCATCCCACACACATTCTCATGCACAGACACACAAATCCTATTATGGTATGGTTTAGGTCATTACAAATGGAGCATTATCCTTATTCACTTTAGGGTGACGAATCCTATATTGATCCCTTAAATACCTCCATATAGTTCATGTTATCTCTAATGACTATCGATTGAGCTACCCTTGACTAGAATAGGTCATAAATAGTATCAAAACATAACAATCCATATATGAGATAACATTGGAGATTTCAAATCAAATGAGTATTTATACAATCATCACAATAAGAATTTTCATAGATATACAAGTAATGTTCCAAATAAAATTTTAATGTGAGTCGATTTAGTGAACTTGTTCTCTAACAAGCACCCACACATTTGTCTCCATATTTGAGTCTAAGAGATCGACTACATCTTTCATAAAGAAGAAACATAATATGTACTAGTCTTTTTACGCTCTATTAATGTTATGTCTTAATAGAACAATAATTAGGAATAATTCGTGGATAATAAATAAATGCAATATGAATCTCATTATTATAATCTCATCATAAATTTATTTGCAAAACATAAACTTTATCATATACATCTAAATGTGTATAAGATAAAGAATGTCTTTAAATAATTATCATTAAATTACATTCAACTGATTGAATATATACCATAAACTAATCTCCTGTATAACAAAGCCATTTTGACAAACAAAAAATTCACTCTCATAGATAAAAATAACAATGTGTGGCTAATTAGCCTTGCAGATCGTAACAACAACATCAATTAGATCTATTATTCAATGTGAAGAAAGCAGAAATATACATCACTAGATACAATTATTTATTTCTGACTACCAAGTGGTTCATAATTTAAAGTTTGGAATATATTCAAATGAAACCATATCTTGAGAAAAGATCAAACTTTTCTCCTTGTGTTGATGCTCTTTAAGACAAAATTAAGCAAAAGCAATGGATACCTGACAAAAGATCGTTGAAGCAAACTTTGCCCGTTTTCTTAACCTATGATAAGGGTCCAGCACTGGAGACATTCTTGTATTGTTCGTCATTGTATTTCGTCTCATTCCATGATTCAATCTTTATTTATGACCTCTTGGACATTCCTAAAATTAAGCAAAAGCAAATAGGTAACTAACAAAAGAACGTTGTCGTGTTTCATTTTATGATCAAGATAGAAGAACAAGTTGATGAGCTTTTCCATCAGGGCAATGTGTCACGAACTCACACTTCACTCAACGAAGATGCTCGTGCGGTGCTCAAGTACTCGAACTTAAGCCATCCTTACTCGTACAAAACTCTACGAAACCCTTAGAGAGAGAAACTAGAGAGAGACGCTCTCAAATGCCAAAGCTTCGTATATTGAAAGAGTTTGTATATTTTACAAATGTGTTTGGCCTTAGCCTATTTATAGGCCAAGAAAAAGCCGGGATACCTCAGCGTATCCGGGACACCTTACCACTAACCGGGACACCTCAGCGTGTTCTGGGTCACCTCAGCGCTGACTCACAGTACTGACTCACCTATTCTAAAACAATCTAGAAAACGAGTCTAAACAAATGGGCCTAAATATATAGATCTTAGAATAAATTGAGCCTACAATAAGTTAGTTCGTGACACAATACTGTGAAATTGATCGAGTGATTTGATTAACGTAACCTATAGTATTTTGACTTAAAAAAAAAAAAAAGAGAAACTTATACGCAATGATTACAGAATTGTGATTCACGTATGAGAAAAGCTTGCGATGCCTACTTGTTCTTTCTTGTACTGCGAAAGAAAAAAAAGATAGATCATATTCATTAATGAAAATCAACGATATTTTTATTGGAAGAGTTGTTTTTCTGATTTTTTTTGATAGAATACATTAGAGTTAATTTAATTGTATATTAATTAGCAATCAAATATTATTTTCATTGAAATGTTATATAATTTACGTAAATGTTCATTTAGAGTTTTTATTAAATAAATAATTATATTTTCAATTAAAAACATTAATTATTGTTTAAAATAATTGAAATTTTAATTTATTAAAATTTTATACTTTAATTTAAGAGACAATATATTTATAAAATTAATAATAAGAGTTAATTGTTGGCTATCCATAATAGCAAATAAAAATTTTAACAATATTTTTTATTAAAGTTATATTTTTGTTAAATATATCTTTAATCTAAAATTGAAAAGTTCAAACTTAAAATGTCAAAAATAAAAAAGCGAGAAGAACGTGGTTTAATTAGTTACAATGATACAGATGTCCTTTTCATGTCATATCTTGTTTCTTACAAAAAAAAAAAAAAGATATAATAATGTCCGTGATCAAATATTCATAAGGATTCTCAAACATTTTTATATTTGGATAATTGAACATTAATTGTTAATTCCATTTAAATTGTACAAGTCTCTTGTGGCCAGCACGGCAGCTTTAATTAAATAAGAGAAAATTATATAAATATAGATTAATGTTTTTCTTAAAACATATAAAAATATTGTCACAGAAGAGATAAGGACTGGCCATCAGATCAAGGCATTGCTAGTCATTCCAAAAGCTAAAAAGTAG
Organism: Erythroxylum kunthianum; assembly: GCA_024582655.2. Classification (NCBI taxonomy): domain Eukaryota; kingdom Viridiplantae; phylum Streptophyta; class Magnoliopsida; order Malpighiales; family Erythroxylaceae; genus Erythroxylum; species Erythroxylum kunthianum. The sequence goes on along the minus strand of JANIMX020000234.1, from coordinate 1,138,917 downwards.
GGATCTTTGAGTCACCTTAACGTGGCTTCAAAGACTCAACCTTGAATAAAGTCAGACCCACAGTTCTTCTACAAAGGATTTTTACCCCCACCAGATCAGACCAGTAGGTCACGGTTGGCAGGTGAATGAAGCTAATGGATATCCACTTGAGATCGCCAGTACCCTTTCAGTTTTTAGGATAAAAGAACTTGTTAAACCAATCTTCAACATAGTTTAACTCTCTATTAGATAAAAGCTATAAAGCTGTACTTGCTGCCTCTCTAGTCTAGTCTCTTGCAATGGAACTATTCACTTGAGTCTGATACAAGTTCCACTTCCACTTCCACCTCTCTCTCTTCCTCTGAATCTTAGACATTTCCATTTTCTATACAAGCAGAAACTCATAATCCATAACAATCTCCCTCTCACTCCTGATCAAGTCGAGTGCTTTTTTTCACATTTGAAGCTCATCTGTCTTAATGGGGATTAGGGTGTTTTTCTTTGTGTTTCTGTTCCTTGGGATTGCGATTTCTTGTGGGCAATCCAAGTACATGGTCTATAACACTTCACAGGGCATAGCTCCTGATAAGCTCAATGTCCACTTGGTTCCCCATACCCATGACGATGTTGGTTGGTTAAAGACTGTTGATCAGTATTATGTTGGTTCTAACAATTCTATCCAGGTAATTCCTTCTTTCTTCGTATACTTATATATGTCACATACACCTTAGTGGTGCATTGTTTTATGTGGAAGCGAAAGCTTTTGATGGTTTCAATGATATTGACTATGCTTATCGTTCTTGATATTACAGGTTGCTTGCGTTCAAAATGTCTTGGATTCTTTGATTCCAGAGCTGTTGGCTGACAAGAATAGAAAATTTATATACGTTGAACAGGCAACTATCTTTTCGGTCTTTCTATTTTCCGACTAATGCTTGGCTACTAAGAAAATGGGAAAATAGAATATGGAGGGAAAGGCGGATGGAAAAACCAGAACACTTTAGTCTTTGGCCAGTTAGCTTTCGATAGTAGGGAAATATAGAAATCAAACTTCTTGTTCGTGCTTCTTGAATACACTGAGCTTCAAATGTTCATACCTGATTAGTTGGATGCATATTCATTTTTAGACCATCTTTGCTTGCTAACTTGCAAGATGAAAACAAGAGAATTGGTGATTAAAATTGGAGAATTGCATAGGACCATTTTATTCCCCTTGCGTTTATGCCAACATGAACCTATCATCCCAGTGTCATTGCGGAGTTCACAATTACAACGAACTGAACACTGGGGCAAAATCTAAAAAAACTTCAATTATTTTGAGTTACTGCTAGCACTGAATCTCCTATGACGCAAGTGGTGGGGATTGTGGAGCTTCATTGAATAAGAATTTTTGCCTCAATGCCAACTAGCCACTATACTATGACCTGTTAAGTAATGAGCTATTGTCATCTCCAAATATTTCGTTCCATTCATTTCTGTTGTAATTCTTTATTATGTAGGCATTTTTCCAACGATGGTGGAGGGATCAGAGTGAAGCAATGCAGCTTGTGGTCAAGCAACTAGTCAAATCGGGTCAACTAGAATTCATGTAAAATAATCTGTTTAAAACATTACCTCTTCAAGCAATATCTTTGTCACTAAGTTTCTGTTTAGTTGAACTGCTGATTAATGATTGCTTTTCTTCTATGTTCTGAAACACAAAATGGTTGGACTTTGGCTCTTCATTTTAGTTTCTTTTGCCCTGCTTGTTGCAGAAATGGAGGCTGGTGCATGCATGATGAAGCAGTGACCCATTATATTGACATGATTGACCAGACAACCCTTGGCCACAGATTTATTAAAAAGGACTTTGGTGTGACTCCAAGAATTGGTTGGCAAATTGATCCTTTTGGACATTCTGCAGTGCAGGCTTACTTGCTGGGAGCTGAAGTATTCTTAGTTTTGCTTAAATTTTCACCAACTATCTGAATTTCCTTTGGAGATTTTTCAAGTGATTGATAACAAAGTTGCTATTGATATTGGTCTAGGTTGGATTTGACTCTCTCTTCTTTGGGCGGATAGATTACCAGGATAGGGCAAAACGCAAAATTGAGAAAAGCCTTGAAGTAGTATGGCAGGGTTCCAAGAGTTTCAGATCATCATCACAGGTAAAATGAGCGGATTCTCTTTGCTTCTTCTAGCTTATGTCCATTTGTGCTTTTGAGATTTTCATGGGTTTCATCTTTTATTCATTTGGTGGAGTTTGTAGGGAATTATCTTGGGAAGGTTTTCCTGTCATTTTGGAACTATTGGTAACACGAAATATATCATCTTATCCTAACTACATTTATTGCTGTTCTAGATTTTTTCTGGTGCATTTCCAGAGAACTATGAGCCTCCTCCTGGTGGTTTCTACTTTGAAGTCAACGATAACTCCCTCATTGTCCAAGTAAGTCATGAGAAAAAGGTCACTTTTCTTATGAGCTCCCTAATATTCAGTGTTTCATGTTATTAACTTGAATCTCTCTTCCTTCAAGGATAATGTGGACTTATTTGATTATAATGTTCAAGAACGAGTCAATGACTTTGTTGCTGCTGCAGTAGCACAGGTAATAGCTAATCTGTCAAGGTGTGAATAATTTTACTCTCAAATTGTCCAAGAGTATCACCAATTTTGAGGGTCCCATTAGTCTGTTAATTTGTTCTTTTTCTCCCTTTTCATGTCCATGCTAAAACAAATCTTGACTCTCATTATTGTTTACTGAACTTGCCTCAAGATATTGTGGTGCGAAATATGTGACTGGAATTTTTTAAGGGATTTTATAAAGATGCATTTATTCTGGTGATGACTTGCTGACCTTGGTCATATCAACTTGAAAGTTTCTGAGGGGTGAAGATACTCATCATTTTGGGCTAGACTGGGACCTACGGTTGAACTGAGTTACTGATATTATTAGCATGAAAAGAAAATTTTGCATCCTTTTCAAATTGTCCTTCCACTTAATGACAGCTAATTCATTCTCAGGCCAATATAACTCGTACAAATCATATAATGTGGACTATGGGGACAGATTTCAAGTATCAATATGCACGCACATGGTTCCGGCAGATGGACAAGTTTATTCACTATGTGAATATGGTAACTGTTACGCAAAGCTTCTGATTTTGTTTTATATTGTATACTATCAAGTTATTCTTTAAGACCACCAATGCCATGCTGTTGATTAGAATGATGAATATCAGAGAGTTCCCTAATCAAGGAAATTAGTATCTGGATGATATGCAAAGATGTGATGTAACAATTAATTGTATCATTAACTAGAGTGTACTTAAAATGAAATAAGATACCAGTGACACAAACTTGTGGTTGTTGTTCTAAGACACCTAATATTTGCTTGTTTGAGCCTTCCGTCATTGATAGAAATGGTCAAAAGTCCATTTTTGAGACTTTTAGATCCATAGCTATAAAAAAAAACTCAAACTTTAAAGTCAATCAAGTTGGAGATTATTTCCAAATGGATTCATTCCAAGATATAATGCCAACTTTCTTTTCACTTTGGGTAACAAAATCAAAATGTAGTATTTTGGAACCAGCAATATAATTTTGCATCTTGTTATGAAATCAGCTCAAGTCATTATGATAATAAGTTATAAATGTTTCCAGGATGGACGTGTAAATGCACTCTATTCTACGCCATCCATATATACAGATGCAAAGCATGCTGCAAAAGAGTTGTGGCCGATAAAGACTGATGACTTCTTCCCGTGAGTTTGTTGCCTAAAGGCTATTACAATCTGCTAGTGGGTTGTTACCTTATCATTGAGCATATCTAACATCTGAAACATGTGACTGTCCAGTTATGCAGACCGTGCAAATGCTTACTGGACTGGGTACTTTACAAGCAGATCAGCAATAAAACGTTATGTCAGAATGATGAGCGGCTATTACATGGTAGCATCCATGCCATTGTTTTAGTTATTTGAAGGCTTATGCAGTCCAATATTGATATAGTGTCTATTCATGTGCTACTGATTTTTGTCAGGCTGCAAGGCAATTAGAGATTTTCAAAGGAAGGAATAACATGGGGCCAAACACAGACTCATTGGCTGATGCTTTGGGGATAGCACAGCATCATGATGCAGTGACTGGTACAGAAAAACAACATGTGGCTAATGATTACGCAAAGCGATTGTCAATAGGTTACACAGAGGTGAGACATGATTTGATCAGAGCTTTTTGACTACCATTATTCTTATCTATTTAAATGTAATAACAGATCTAATACCACTATGTTTCTATCCTACATGGGAATTAGTTCCTATATTGCGATAGGTAAAGTATCCAATTTTGGAAGTTTAATTAGTTTGTATTTCCCTGCTATTATAAATAGATGGCTAAAAACTTAGTTAATAGTAAGTTATTCTAGTTTTGCAAAATTTTATGTAATTAATCTTTTCTACAGGCTGAAAAGGTTGTTGCATCTGCACTTAGTTCCCTGGTTGAGCCAAGATCAGAAATTGGATGTGAGAATACAGCTACAAAATTTCAACAGGCAAAGATCAGTACCCTTTAGCAATGATAACCATTTTTTTTGTATTGTTAATAGTAAGCTAATTTTATTTTATTTTTCCTATTTTCTGCTCTCCATTGTTCATGGCACTTAATAGATACCATGGTCTTCTTTGTTATTGCATTCTATTAAGTGATGGTTATCATAATAATTCAAGTGGGTCAATTTCTGGACTACAAACTTTAGGGTACACATTGAAATTAATGTAAACTTAAAGGGCAAATCCCAGTGCACAAGGCTCACCGCTTTGCGAGGGTCGGGGAAGGGTCATCAATTATATGCAGCCTTCCCTTTGTATTTTACAAAGAGGTTGTTTCCGTGACTCGAACCCGTGACCGGAAAGAGTAATATTACTAGTTGCTCTAAGGCTCGCCCTCTAAAATTAATATAAACTTGGTTAGCTTTATTAGAACTTTTTTTCATCTTAGATATCAGTTGACACATAAGATACTTTTTTTTTCTCTGTCTTCAAATGAAATTTACTCTAAACTGAATATTGACTTGGTTGTTCTCTTTGACATTATCTCAGTGCCCACTTCTGAATATAAGCTACTGTCCTGGGTCAGAAATCAGTCTATCTAATGGGGAAAACTTGGTAAGGATGTTATATGATACCACCACCTGGTGATATTTCTACATATTTAGCTCTGCTGGATAATTTTAATCTAAAATGAGATGACTCATTGATCTATATACTTCTAGATTCTTGTGGTCTATAATTCTCTTGGATGGAAGAGAGAGGATGTGATTCGAGTTCCTGTGAGTATCTCTGTACTTGCTTCTAGTTAATATATTAAGTCTTAGCTTAAAAGTTAACCAACCATAACGAGCAATATACTCGATAACTTTCTTAACATATTTGTTAGGCAACTATTCATTTCCCAAATTACAGTTCCTGGATTTTTATCTTCCCTTTTTATCTTCTATGTCTTCATCATTACCCATAATTATAATCAACACTCTTATCACCCTTACTGATCTATGAATTCACATACAATTTTGCATATTACCAATTGAATCTTAGTGTTTTTTCTCTCTCTCTCTTTCAATTGCTTGTATGACGGTGTGCAGTGAGTTGTTTCTAGAGTAGTGTGCTTGTTCCACTTTTCCATATCAAGAGCACCTTCCTGAGTAGTATATCAAACTTATACTGATAAGTACCAGGTACCAACTTTGATATCTGCATTGTTTAGGTCATGAATGAAGATATTGTTGTGCGTGATTCAAAGGGAATAGAGATCGAATCACAACTTCTTCCTTTAACAGAAGCTCATGTGGACTTGAGGAACTATCATGTTCAGGCCTACTTAGGCATAATTTCACCAGAAACACCTAAGTATTGGCTGGCATTTGCAGTATCTGTTCCACCCTTTGGTTTCAATACTTACAGCATCTCAAGGACAAAGACAGCAGGTTTGGCATGTTTTCTAAATCAATCTTTCGAAGTGGAACAAACTACAGCCTATTTCTCATAGTTGCGGATATTGATTTGTCAGTTTTAATCTCCTCGTGTCTATTATAGGTTCTCTGTGCACTAAATCATCCGTATACACCGTTCAAGCAAACCAGAAATCTATTATTCAAGTTGGTCATGGAAACTTGAAGCTTAGTTTTTCCACAGCTCAAGACAAACCTATTAGCTATGCTAATAGAAAAAGTGCAGTATGTTAACCAACAAAGGATTTGCTTTTTATTTTTTATATTCTTGACTACTCAAGATTGTCCACAACATCTTTATGTCTTTGTACTATACACTTAGTTATTCAGGTAGCAATATAGAAGTGTTTGTGTTGCTAATTCATGTGTTTCTAATTATGAAGGTCAGGGAATCAGTTGATCAGTCGTTCATTTTTTATGCCGCACATAATGGAACTGGAAATCAAAAAGATCCACAAGTATGATGTTGAAATTCCTCGTCTATTCTTCACCCTTTCGGTTTGAAATGAAGTGATCTGGATTCAACTTCTTTTATGCCCATACAAAATTATCTCATCTTGTTTCTGGCATTTTAATTTCTAGAATGATGGGGCATACATCTTCCGTCCAAATGGTTCATTTTCCATTAAGCCTGAACATCAGGTTTGCAATGATTTTACATAGTGCGCTCCAGAAAAAGTAAAATATCATATTGCTCACTAGTTCTGAAACATGTTAATCAGGCTCCTGTGACAGTTATACGCGGATCAATAGTAGATGAGGTACATCAGCGGATGAATCCATGGATTTATCAGGTGCCTTTCCTATCACATGGTTGCTATCAATTTAGATAATATTTTCCCATCATGATGGCTTATTATGCTTCAGTACCACATTAAAACTTTGTTATTGCTTTAAAATATATGCAGATTAACAGATTATACAAGGGAAAAGAGCATGTTGAAGTCGAGTTTATTGTAAGCTTAACTGATGGCTCCTTAATTTTTTGGCTCATTTTCTTTATGTTTCTTTAAGTGTTTATTGTGTTTGTGGAATCTGTTCTCTTCATAATTCCCTTCATTTCCTTTGGGTGCGCTAATACTGTCTGCTATTTCAGGTTGGCCCAATACCCATTGATGATGGAATTGGCAAAGAGATCACTACAAAAATTACAACTACCATGGCGACTAATAAGACATTCTATACAGATTCTAATGGGCGTGATTTCATCAAGAGGGTAGGTCGAATCTGTCCCATTTTGTTTTGTTATCAATCTTGCTAGTCAACTTTGTAACGGGCTCACCAGGTGGTTGTTGGCCTAGCAATTTTTCAATTGTCAGAGTGTCTTGATGGTAATAGAATGTGTCAATGAGCTTGACTTTTGGAAAGATAATTTGAGTGAGATTGTTGGATTGATTTAAGTTAGGCAGCATGGAGCACTTGCTTCTTTCTCATGAATTCCTCTTCTATGGAAGCATCTCTAACTGAAGATTTGTTTACTTTGCAGATTCGTGACTATAGAACAGACTGGAATTTGGAAGTGAACCAACCTGTTGCTGGAAATTATTACCCAGTATGTAACTCGGAAAGTGATTATGTTGTCAGAGGACAGCTTGCTTTTGCTTTCATTTTATATACGTATTCTGTTTATAGTTGTAAGGATGAATTATATCTCATGAACTGGTTAAGGTGAGAGATCGTAGATATTTGTCCTATGTGTGATTTATTAGTCCTTTTGAATTGGAACTCTTAACCTTCTTGCATACGTATTTACAAGTTATCCCATGTGTCACATAGTTGCGAAGATGAACAATTACTTTTCTCGAGTTAAATTGATTATGTTCTTTTTTTCTAAAAAAATTTCAGATAAATCTTGGAATCTATGTTCAAGATAATCAGAAAGAATTCTCCATTCTAGTGGACCGACCTCTTGGAGGATCTAGCATAGTGGATGGACAATTAGAGCTGATGCTTCATAGGTGTGTTGCCTTTTTCTGATTATCAATCTGCCATGACCATTGTATTTAGCCCAGTATCTAAGGAATTGGGATGACAGCAGTTAAAATTTCCATGTTTGTGTATGGTTGATTACATTGCTGAAAAAACCACCAATATGTTTATGTTATGGTGGGTTGATGATGGAGTTGAAGAAGAGTTGCTGTTGAAACATTGCCACATAATTTTATGCCTTTATGGCTGTGTTAGGTATCCTCGTAAGGCAATATGCATTCATGGACTCCTTTTGTATGCAGGAGACTGCTACTTGACGATTCCAGGGGTGTAGCAGAGGCTCTCAATGAAACAGTTTGTGTTCTTGATAAATGCAAGGGACTGACGGTAACCATATTCCCTCTTGAAAACCAGAATTAGCGTAATATGTTAATAGTTTATAGCATTACCTCGGAGAGCATCACTTGTTTTAGTTCAATGACATTTTTTGTCTACTATTAACCTTATTTAGCTCAGAATCTTCCTGGCATGATTCGAGTTATAATTTCTTTGATTCTCATATGTCCAAACTGCACTTGTGGTCATTGTGAAGTCTTTGAGTTGCATCTCAAAATACAAGCACAAAAGCCTGATTATCATTGTAGGATTTCTTACCTGTAACTTGGATTTTTTTGTTGCAGATCCAAGGAAAATATTACTTCAGAATTGACCCTCTAGGAGAAGGAGCCAAATGGCGCCGCTCATTTGGCCAGGAGATATATTCACCCTTGCTACTAGCTTTTTCTGAAGTGGTAAGATTGTAGAATTAACAGAATGAGGATGATATGTTTCTTGATAATCTGAATGGATTCCTTTTGCAGAATGGAGATGACTGGATGAACTCTCATACAACTAATTTCTCAGGCATCGAATTCTCATATGTCTTACCGGATAATGTTGCAGTTATAACTTACCAGGTACTTGGGACTTTATATGTTGAAAGTCATCAGTCTGCTCTTCTCTCTTGTGCTTTACAGTGGGATAGAGATAAGATTGTAACCATTTCAGATGGTGCTGCACCTTGTCTTTTGAACTTCTTGTTTCCTTCTTCCAAAGTATGAATAATTTCTCCCCTGAATATGCAGGAGCTTGATGATGGAAAGGTCCTTCTTCGTTTAGCACATCTATACGAGGTTGAACTTCTTCTCTTACTCTGGCCATGGAAATGGTATTAGTGTCATATTGGTGTCTGCAACTTAGAAACGAAAACAACTTTAAGATATAATGATTTTTCTCATAGTATTTTCGTTGGAACATATTGCTTTTATTACCATAACCTGATTAGTAATACTCAGGTTATTACTAATCAGGTTATACAAGACACCTGCAGTACATTCTACTAAAGCTCTCTCTCTATATATAATATGTCTGACACCTAGTTGTATGAATTTAAGCATTCTTTAAGAATAACTACTTTTGACACATTTGTTGCACACATTCAATTGTTAAGTATTCGATTTTCCAATCATGTTTACTAAATACTAATTGTTGTTTTACCTTTTGGGGTTCATGGAATTCCGCTAAGATTGGAGAGGATAAGGATCTTTCTGTGATAACAAGCGTGGAACTTAGAAAGTTGTTCCCTCGGAAGAAGGTAAAAGTAATGGTTTAATGACGCAACTCAGGAATCATTCTCTATAAGCTTTTAGCTTTCCTCTTGTAAAACTCTGCTCACCTACTGTTGTTTCTTTCTGCTTTTCTTTTTCTTGCAACTAAGATTGGAAAAGTGACAGAAATGAGCTTATCTGCCAACCAAGAAAGAACAGAAATGGAGAAGAAAAGACTTGTCTGGCAGACAGAAGGCTCGTTGAAAGAAGCAGCAGCAGCAGCACCACGACCCCAGAGGGGTGGACCTGTAGATCCGGTTAAACTCGTGGTTGAGTTAGCCCCCATGGAAATCCGAACCTTTGTCATCGATTTTGGTCACTCATCTTATATTGTATTTGATGTCTGATGGCTGTGAAATGCACCTGAAGAAAAGTCTACCTAGTTTAAGAATGCAACAGACTTCTGATTCTGATGCGTTTTTCAAGGCTGAATAGGCTCTCTTATCTGATTCAGAAGACTTGGAACAGCAGGTAGACCAACTCAATAAGCTTTTCTTACCTTTTCTTTACGTGAATAAGAAATGTATCAGAGTTAGTTAGGTTCTACATGAGGCGTTATGTAGTGATTTTGGATTAGAGGGATGCTGTTGCAGTGTTTCTGTAATAACAACATCAAGTTAATATCGTTCTTTTCTTTTGGTTAGCTTGTTCTAATTATGAATGTGGACATTGTCCTGTATTCAGTTACGAGCTGAGCACTAAAGGGGCATGTCTCCTACATCTTCCTAGATAGGAATGAGAAAGGAGTTCACATGAATTTGGTCGAAATTGATTGGGTTTTAATTATGTCGGGTTTGAATTTTTTTTAAAAAAATTGAGATTCAAACAAAATTTAAAGTCAAGTTTTACAAAATCTCAATTCAATTTGAAATACATATACATTACAGTAATTAGCTTATTTGATTATTTAGCTGAAATTAACGGCTGAATCAAGATTAGCTGGATTAGGATGAGCTGAACGCAGTTGTTGAGTTGAAATATGTAGTTGATAATTAGTAACTGAGTCAGGTTTAGCTAATGAAATTTAACTGATACAGAATTAGCTGAACGTGACTGCTAAGTTTATATGGGCTTGGAGGTTATTAGTGGACTCGTGTGGATGTTGATTAAGGTCCAAGTTATTATTATTATATTTAGGAAAAGGAAATAACATGAAAATGACCAAATCAGAGCGCGGTAATAACTTTTCTAAAATTTTTAGATGAAGGTTGAAGTTGGTTTAAGAGAGAATATGAAGATGAGAAGCTGACTGTCTACAATTAAAGGA
>JANIMX020000234.1:1112104-1124613 GCA_024582655.2 Erythroxylum kunthianum | reverse complement strand
GGCCTAAGTACAAGTTGAGCCCACTATAAGTAGGTTCGTAACACACCCCCTTGTGTAGAAAGAATTATCATTATAAAAAGAAAATGAAAATTTGAAATTCTCTTTTCTAAAACACCAATTTCGGATCAAGTTCATGTCAGCATGGTATATAGTATTTGGTTTCTACATAAAACGATCTGGGAAGTAAAGAGATCGAGATATTTTTATAGCATAGTTCAGAGAAATATCTGAATGATTGGGTAACATGTCCTACTCCTTACATGACTGAAACCCACCAAGGCTTCTCCATCTCTCAACTGAAAAAGCTAACCCTTATCCACAAACACAGATAAATATCTTGCACCTTTTTGCTGTCTATAAATTCCAACACACCCTCTTCTCACTTTATAAACCCTAAAATGCAGGCAGCTTTGTGCATTACCCCTCCTGGTCTCCCCTTATATCCTTCCAAGACCATAAGCGTAACCCCACCAAAGTTGCCAGGTTCAGTAACCTCCCGCTGCTCAGCAATCAAAGCTTCTTCAGTCGCCAATGAAACATCCACTGTTGACTACAGCTCCACACAGTCGTAAGTTGCTCCTCACATCTCATGTACACAGCTATTTTCAACGGTAGATTGTTCTAAAACAGTGTTCGTTGCTCAGTGTTTTTCCTGCTGAGGCATGTGAAGTAATTGGTGGCGATGCCTGTCAGGCAGACATATACCCAGAAGTGAGGCTCAAACCAGATGCGAGAAATGAAGCCAGCAGCATTGCTGCCGAGTCTTTGGACAGAGATTACCTCGAGTACAATGGTCCAAAGACGTAATATGTTTAACCACCTGTTACTATGGTTACTTTCCATAGTGTTGATTTTCATTGACAAACAGTTCTGTAGCAGTTGATTTTGATGTTCCTGCTCTGCAGGGTTTTCTGTGCAGAGGCATGCGATGATCTTGGAGGAGAGTTTTGTGCGAAGGAGTATCAGAAAGGTGTCTACTAGTACTAGACGGTATATAAGCTCCCAGAGACACGGTGACCTTTCCAAGTTCTTGCTTTGTATATTGAATGTAGATTCTTATAACTGCATCTACTTGCCAATGTAACTATAAAAAATATCCTATACAGGAATATACATAACATAGCGACTAGCGATGAAATTAGCTCTTGGTCTGACATTGTTGTTCAACATTTTCCAGAAATCTGCAAACTACATAATGCTATGGAAACCATTGAATACTGTTGACATAAGACAAGTGTTATCACAAACTTAAATTCCTCGAAGAACAAGCATTTCCGTCTCTAGCCTGTAAATTGGAAGAAATCAATCCGAAATAATAACTTAAACTTTATCAAATTTTTGTATATCAATGTTAGAATGTTTTAAATTTTTCATTTAAATTTCAAATATTTAAATATCAATGTTAAATTCAACAGAAGGTTGATCGAACTTTAGGTTGGACTCATTTAAAGGGTTAGTTCGAGACTAGTTTAAACTATCTAACCTTTCTCCTTAAATTGACATCATTGTATTTTGTAAATTTTAAAAGTTTAAGATTAAAATAAATTTAATTAAAAAAAATTTCTTTAAAACAACGTCATTTTATGTAGCTTAAGTCTTGTGGTTCGAATTTGATCGAATTTCAGATCAAGCTCAGACCACCTTATACTCGATGGATCGAATCAATCTTTGCCATTACCATGACGGATTCAATTACCAATAAATATGCATACCCTAAATTACCAAATTTTAACGACATAGTAAGTAATATTCTATCGAAATAAACTCCAAGAAAGAAAGAAGGAAATACTAGATAGAATGTTATAATTGACTTGGGTTAATACTATATTATGGTAAGTATTAAATAATTAGAGTTCAAATTAATTAAACAAAGCAAGAAAATGATAAAAAAGAAGAAAAAAAAGTACTAGAGAGAATTAAATGAGAGATGGGCACATTAATTTACATTATATATGTTATTACAAAAGCGGTCCTATGTGTGGTCACATAAAATTTATGAGGAGTCTTGATATCACGATGATAAATTCATGATATCACTAATAAATCTATATATGTCCATAATTGATTATGTCTTTTATTACCACATATAGATTGTTTGACAATTTTCTTTTGTATACCTTTTATGGAAAATTCACAAAAATAGAAATAAGGTGTTAGGATAAGATAATGATTAATATATAAGACATTCAAGGCTAAAGTTCAAACACTAGTCGAAGTTTCTCTATATAAGATTTAAGTCGTAGGTGTAACATTATTTAGTTATATATGGATATGTTTTTCTAGCACAAACATGTTAAAATATTCTTAAAAAGTTCATAATAAATTATTTTTACAATTTATTATTTCTATCTCATAGGCCTTTAGTCAATCTTCTAGCCTCTTATGTCGTGGAGAAAAAACGGAATCAGGAAAGAAGCCTTTTTCAATATTCTTCTTTAATTTTTGAAGATACTATTAATCTATTGAAAATTGATTGAATCTACTTGTAAGTGCTCAAAATCTATTATAGCAAGTAATATTCTAAGGTTTCAATCCCATAAGGACTATTACTACTAAGTTTATTAATCTTAGCCAAATAAAAGTAACAAAAAACAATAATATTAATAATAAAGAGAAATCAAGATAACAATCACTAGAGCTTCGGGATTCACTTATAAGGAATTTCAATTATTATACAAGTTTGATTATGGTGTTTGAAATAACTATTAACCTAACATATCTATACCTCTGTCTTTATATCTAGATGTTTATTCTCCTAATGCATAGATTATACTTCTCACCTATCTATCTTTTATATAATTCCTAAGAATGAATCTATGATGGTTAGACATAAATCCAACCATTAAGATCAAAGAGATTAAATTCAACCAATCGATAACAAATCATGTATTAATAATTGAAGTATCCAACATAAATTACATCCATAACCTTAATTAGATATTTAGTTACTAAACATAAGATTATATACTATTTTGAAGAAAAAAAGCTAGATTAATAATGTGATGTGAGTGGATTTAACTAAAATAGTTACTATTAAATTGAAACAACTCAAATACTTAAAACTAGTTTATAGAATACCAACTAATTTGTAACTCATTATTATGTTGTAAAATAAATCTACATTGAGTTATTGGACAACACTTATTATTGAACAAGGAAAATGAAATATATCACATTATTGAATGAACTTGTTTTGATTTTCTTATATACATTTATGTTACCATAATATGTGATTGAATGTAGAAGGGCCCATCAAAAATTCATATTTTAAGGGAGGCAATTTAGGATATGGCCCTATATACCTCCTCATAAATTGACATACTTTGTAATCTCGTGGAAGTTGCTCTGGTATTGAAAGGATAATGGACAATGTCTGTTGTCTAGTAAATGATGAATTTTCATGTATAATGCTTAATGTTATTTCATCCGCTTTTAATTTCTTTATATTTAATAATATCATTGGCCAATTCACCAAATTTCTTACTTTAGTTAGTAAGAAAGGAAACGTGTGAATATGCATAGGTTTGAAATAAGTATTTTTGTAAAATACAGTGGTATATTTTATATAGAATTGCAATATGCTTTTTATTGTCATAAATAACCTATGTGTAAGTTTTTTTAGAATGCAGTGATATTTTTGTAAAGTATAATGATTTATTTTTTTAGATTGCAGTGATATTTAAGTACTTTTTTAGAATGCAGTGTTCCAATGGAAGTTGTCCGGACTTATCGCTTATTCCTAGACACTGGATATCATTTTAACTTATGTGAAACTTTTTATGTACCTAGTATATTTAGGAATTTAGTTTCTTTATCCAAACTTGATAGATTTAGATATTCATGTAAATTTGGTGGTGGTAGTTTTAGTTTGTACAGACATAAACACATGATTAGTAGTGGTGTATTGTGTGATGGTTTATGTAAATTAAACCATGATGTGGTTTATGCTGAAACTTTATTGAATTTGAATCCCAATATTGGTACCAAATGTAGTTTGATTAATGATAGATATGATTATTTGTGGCATAAGCGTTTGGGACACATTTCCAAACAACAACTTCAAAGGTTAGTAAAGAATGAAATACTTCTTAAATTGAAATTTACTAATCTTAAGATTTATGTGGATTGTGTTAAAGGCAAATAAACAAAACACATAATAGAGAAATGAGCCACAAAAAGCACTCAACTTCTTGAAATAATTAACACTGATGTGTGTGGACCATTTGATGTGCCTACTTTCAATAAAGAAAAGTATTTTATCACCATTGTAGATGATTATTCATGTTATGGATATGTCTATTTTTTAAATGATAAATGTTAGGTTGTAATCACCTTTGAGGTTTATATTAATGAGGTTGAAAGGTAATTAGACAAAAAGGTGAAAATAATCAAGTCTGATAAAGGTAGTGAATATTATGGTAAGTATGTTGAAAGTGGTAAAAATCTTGGTCTTTTTGTTAAATTATTTGAAAGACGTGGTATTTGTGTGCAATACATAATGTCAGGCACACCATAAAAAATGGTGTAGTAGAAAGGCATAATAGAACTTTATTAGATATGGTTAGGACTATGATGTCTAATTCATCTTTACACACTTCTTTATGGACATATGCACTAAAAACTACCATGTATTTATTGAATAAGGTTCCTAGTAAAGTAGTTCCAAAGACTCCCTTTGAACTGTAGAGTAGAAGAAAACCTAGTTTAAGGCACCTACATGTTTGGGGTTGTTAGGCAGAAATTAGGCATTATAATCCAGATGAAAAGAAACTAGATGCAAGAACAATCAACAGCTATTTCATTGGTTATCCACAAAAGTATAAAGAGTATATATTTTATTATACTAACCACACTACAAGATTGTGGAAATTGGGATTTCCAGGTTCATTGAACATAGAGAGGCTAGTGGGAGTGAAACACCATATATAGTGGATATTCAAGAAATATGAGAGAAAGTCCCCAAGGTTGTGCAAGTCCATATGGCTTGTACACATACTGAAGTTGTTGTTCCACAAATTATTGAATTACTTTTAAATCATGAATAATAACAAATTAATGAACCCATTATTCATAATGAAATTGAACATTAAGTGAATGAACCTACAGTAGAAGCAAAACAAGTAGCATTAAGAAGGTCTAAAAAAAAGAAGACTAGTTATTTCTGATGTTTATGTGGTATATGTACACAAGTCAGAAAATGACTTAGGAATTGAGAATGACCCAATAACTTTTTCATAAGCCATGATTAGTGAAAACTCTGATAAATGGTTAGATGTCATGAAAGATGAGTTCAAATATGTGGAACATAATGGTGTCTATAGCCTTGTGGAATTGTCATAAGGATATAAGAAAATGGGTTGTAAATGGGTCGTTAATACCAAACGTGATTCTCTTGGTAACCTAGAACATTATAAGGCCAGTCCAGTTTCTAAATGATTTACTCAAAATGATGACGTTGATTATAAGGAGAGTTTCTCACTAGTCTCTAAAAAGGATTCACTCAAAATTATTATAACTTTAATGACATATTTTGATTTGGAGTTACATCAAATGGATGTGAAAACTACCTTTCTGAATAGAGATTTAGAGGACAAAGTATATATGGACCAACCAATAGGGTTCATAAAGGCTAAAAAGGAACACATGATGTGTAAACTAAAGAAGTCAATATACGAATTTAAACAAGCTTCCTGATAATGGTATCTTAAAGTTCAATGATATTATTTTTTTCCTTTAGATTTAAAGAAAATACTGTTGATCAATGTATATATCTGAAGGTTAGTGGGAGTAAGTTTACTTTTTTGGTTCTGTATGTTGATGATATCTTGCTTGCAGCTAATGATCTTGGTCTATTAAGTAAGACTAAGAAGTTTCGCTCTAGTCATTTTGAAATGAAAGATATAGGTGAGGTAACATTTGTGATAGGAATAGAAATATTCAATGATAAATCACAAGGATTGTTAGGTTTGTCTAAGAAATCATATATTAATAAAGTGTTAGAGAGATTCAGTATGGACAAGTGTTCAACATCATTAGTCCTAATTCAAAAAGGGGGACAAGTTTAGCCTTATGCAATGTCTGAAAAGTGACTTAGAATGAAAAAAAAATGGAATCAATTCCATATGCATCTGTAGTTGGGAGCCTAATGTATGCTCAAACATGTACGAGACCAAATATAAGTTTTATAGTGGGGATGTTAGGGAGATGCCAGAGTAATCCTGGTATGGATCACTAGAAAGATGCAAAGAAAGTTCTGAGATATTTGTTAGGAACTAAAGAATGCATACTTCTTTTAGTAGGTCTGATCACCTTAAGGTGATTAGACACTCAAATTTAGACTTTGCTGGCTATGTACAACAACAACAACACCCAGTAAAAATTTCGCTTCTGCACAAAATTTAGACTTTGCTGGCTATATAGATATAAGAAAATCTAATTTTGATTATGTTTATCTATTAGCTAGAGGAGTTATCTCATGGATAGTGTGAAGTAGTCTATAATTGATGTATCCACTATAAAGGTTGAGTTTGTGGCATGCTTTTAGGCTATGATTCGGGCTAAATGGATGCGAAACCTTATTTCAGGGCTTGAGATTGTTAATAGTATAGCCAGGTTGCTAAAAGTTTATTGTGATAATTCTGCAATTTTTTTATTCTTTAAGAACGACAAGTATTCCAAAAGTACTAAACACATGGAATTGAAATATTTTTCCATTAAGGAGGAGGTTCAGAAACATCAAGTGTCAGTATAACATATTAGCACTAATCTTATGTTAACTGACCCTTTGATGAAGAGGTTACCATCCAAAATATTTTTTGGTCATATAAAGTATTTTTGCATTATGTATGCTGATGACTATTAGAAAGTACTATTGTATTGGCTTTTATTATATATTTGACACTCTTTGCGCATTAATCAATGTATTGTTTATGAAGTTTATGCCTTAATGTATTTGATTGCAATTATGATATTGAAAAATCGAACTAGATGATAAATCCTATTATGTACTTCCCATTTATATTCATGATTAAGTAGAGGGGCTATTGTAATAGTACATGGAAGGGAGTGCATTGAATTAATAATATATGACCACCATAACCTTTATTAGTCTTATATTTGATTATAATTATTGACGATACTGGTGTATGTGAATGATGACTATTATACATTATAATTGCTTGAATTATCAATTCAATAGATTGCATAAAGTTACACGAGTCAAGTGGATAATGTTAGAAATTAATCCTTTAAAATGCAATTAAGGGATTTAATACTTTAGTGAATGGTCCTTTGGGGTTTTGACCTGTTATGATGGAGAATTTTAAAACTGACCAATGATTGTTAGTTTATTAAGAGGAATGAGGTTCTATCTCTACCTAATAATAAGTTTTTGTCTTCTTATAAAACACTATCACGAAAGAAAGTGATATAAAAAGTTTAAGAAAAGAGATAAATTGAGTAAGGAGTCCAATGAAAACCATTTTTGCATCACTGAGCTATGTACAAAGGTCAATATGGCTCACCCTCGAAGGCAAACTTAAGATAATTGATAGGTTAAAGAGATTCAACTATTTCACTAATTGGTATTGTTTGTGCATGACAGATGAAGAATCTATAGAAAAACTGTTCTTCCGGTGCTTTTATAGTCTGTATATATGCGCTGAACTGTGAATGCACTTTCAAGTCAGCCTGAATCTTATTTAAAAAATCACAAGTAAACACTCTGTCATATCATAAATACTCGTCACCATTTTAAATGACTACTATCGTCATTTTTAACTTCAACCTTTGCGCTTGGTTTCATGGCAGCTAAGTGAATTTATTCTATAATCTCTTCTTCGTGGTCATAAATTGTTACCAGAAGAAACAAAATGAGAAGACATGCCAACTAATCGTGAGAGTAATCTTAATGGGAACAAGTTTGGATCTGAGATGAACAAAATGAGGCCATGTTGAAAAAGATTTGTTTTAAAGGATTTGTGGAATTGTTTACCCACTTCCTTGTAAAATAGTTTTCTTAACCCAAAACCCGGCATGTGGGCTTCCATATGTAAGAAAGGAGTAGAAAGCAGCTACCTTATTTTCACTTTTCAGCCAAGCACATTCACAAAACATGCTTTTACTACGGCAGTCAAGAACTGGTCCAATCCATTTTGGTGAGAAATCAGACTACTGAACTTGAACATAAAACACTTCATGCCATTATCTGTATATGATTTAAAACCATATAGATACAGAACCCATCGACATGATAACTTCCAATGAAAATTCTTGAATTGCTCTATGAAAAACTCAAACTTAAAACAGAAAACGGAGCAACACCTTTTATTTCTTCTTGTTCTTGTTGACAACATCATCAGGAACAACCTTAAGCAACTTCCTGTCTCTAGACTTGGCAATCTTCTTCAAAGTCTTTGGATTAGTAATCTTCTGCAACTTTGTCCCTGACCTAAATATGTTCTCTTGCTTCTTCTTCTCCCTCTCCTCTCTCACCTTCCTCTTCTCAACCTTATTCCTTCTTATCTCTTCCTTCAGCTCATTCATTCTCTCTCTATATGCTCTCTTTATCTCCTTCTGCCTCTCTCTCTCCTCGAAACTTGTCCCCTTCACGCTCACGTGCTTTGCAGACGCTCGCTGCTTCCTCGCTTGCTTCCACTTCCGCCCTGATACTCTCCCGGAGATCACGCCGTCGTATGTCGGCTTTCCGAACGCGGGTTTGTCCGGATCGTCCAATGATGGTACAGCTGATCTTTTGGCTGGCGGCGGAAGCACGACGTCGTCGACCTCCATGACTGTGTCGTCGAGGGCAGTGGCGATTGCAGCCTCGACCTCTTGACGTTTACGCTTGTAGGTCTTGCCGCCGAAGCCTTCGTCGAGGTTTCGAAAATCAATTGTGCAGGCCATGGCGGTTCTGATGGAAAATTACAAAACCCTAAAATCAAGAAAAGGTGGAGTTTTTTTTTTATATATTTATAGTTGGATGAAGGTCTCTGGAGTTGGGCTTGGTTATTTGAGTTCGGGTTCAAACCCAAAACTCTATGTATAAGATTTCAGATTTGTCGGTTCCAAGTGACGACTACAAATTTTTGTTAAATATATATTTCTTACATATTTTAAAAAATATTCATAGAGAGGAGGACTTGAATAAAAATATTAAATAAAGAAGCCTTACAACAAAACATTCCTTAAATTTAACAATAAAAAACTAATGGGAACTTTTGATTTCAAATTGGAATGCTTTATTTTTCTTATTCCAAAATAAATAATATATTTGTACAACTCTTAAGGTTTTTATTTTAATAAAATCTATAATAAAAAAAATAGAAGTAAAATCAAATAATTTTGAAACGAGAGTCAGTACACCTAATGTCTTTTACTATTAGCTGTTAATTAAATGTTACTTTTAGTTTCCATTAAACTGTTGTTTGTGAGTTACAAGAAACTTCTTAGAGGTTTGTTTATTAATATCTTCTTTTCTTACATTACAAGTCAGTTATGATGTTAGGAAGTAATTAAGTAGTGATGTATTATATTTAAATATATAATAATATAGATATTATATTAAACCACATATACTTATCCATTATCCTTTAATCATACCTCACTAACTTTTAAAATTACATGACGTAACTAAAAATTTAATGAGTTGTGTTGATCTTTTGACAAAGAAAAATAACATCTTTATGACATAAATTGTAACTTCAAATTTTCTACCATTGTAAACTCCCACCCCTTGGATGAACTTTAAAAATAGGGTTAATTATGTTTGGCCTATAACATTTTTTGTATTAATTATTCCTTCCGAGTATTGTCTCCATTCCTTCCCAACAATGGAACTTGAAGACAATGGACATTATTTTTTCAGTGATGAAAACCAGGTAAGTCGAACTTTTCTTTGTAATTACAGGTGGAATTAGCCAAAAAAGAAAAAGAAAAAACAGATTAAAACTTACCAGGAAGTAGTGTACATGAGATAAAAAAAATCATAAAACCATGTTCCATTGCTAACTCGACCTATTACTGGGTGAAGAAAGCAGAGTTGGTATTCATACCAGCACCAGGTTTCGGTCATGTCGTAGCAACCACAGAGATTGCAAGGCTTCTTGTGGACCGCGATGACAGAATATATGTGACAGTTCTAACCATGAGATTGCCATTCGATACTCACAATCAACACACAACACTCACCTCCTCCACCTTCTCTGAACGCATCAAGATCCTCCCTCTTTCAGCTGAGAATCCCAAATCAAGTGGATCTCCTGGACAGGACGTGTTTTCTTATGTTGACAGCTACAAAACCCTTGTTAGAGAAGTTGTTTCCAAGCGAACTCAGTCTGATTCTTGCCCCAACTCGCCACGTCTTGTCGGGTTTTTTGTCGATATGTTCTGCTCTACAATGATTGATGTAGCAAATGAACTCGGAGTTCCATCTTACATTTACTACACTTCCAATGCAGCTTTTCTTGGTTTTATACTTCACATCCAGACTCTTTATGATGAGAAGAAACTGGATCTCACCCAATTGGAGGACTCAAATGCTGAGTTGATAATACCGAGTTTGGATAAACCTCTCCCCACCAAGGTCTTGCCAGCTTTAGTATTCAACAAAGACTTGTTTCTCCCTCTCCTTGGGAACACAAGGAGGTTTAGAGAAACAAAGGGCATTTTGGTCAACACATTCATGGAGTACGAGTCTCGTGCAATCAACTCCCTTTCTGGTGGTAAGACTAAGATCCCACCATTGTACCCTGTGGGACCCATTTTGAATCTAAACAGTGATCAAAGCGACAAATGCAGAGACATCATGGAATGGCTTGATCAACAACCTAAATCATCAGTTGTGTTCCTGTGCTTTGGGAGCATGGGATGCTTTGATGCAGATCAGGTGAAAGAGATAGCGTACGCTCTAGAGCGCACTAAGAATCGCTTCTTATGGTCCCTACGGAAGCCTCCACCAAAGGGTGA
Source organism: Erythroxylum kunthianum (assembly GCA_024582655.2). Classification (NCBI taxonomy): domain Eukaryota; kingdom Viridiplantae; phylum Streptophyta; class Magnoliopsida; order Malpighiales; family Erythroxylaceae; genus Erythroxylum; species Erythroxylum kunthianum. The sequence goes on along the minus strand of JANIMX020000234.1, from coordinate 1,113,648 downwards.
GATAGGACTCCCGACAGACTATGCGGATCTTCGAGATATCTTATCCGAGGAATTCCTAAATGGAACGGCTGAGATGGGAAGGGTGATAGGATGGGCCCCACAAGGTACCATTCTGGCCCACCCGGCAATTGGTGGATTTGTATCTCACTGCGGTTGGAATTCGGTACTGGAGAGTGTATGGTACGGCGTGCCAATTGCTACATGGCCTATGTATGCAGAACAACAATTCTTGGCATTTCAAATGGTGGTAGAATTGGGTATAGCAGTGGAGATCAAAATGGATTATAGGAAGGAATTGAGTAGTGAGAGTGCGATTCTGGTGAGTTCTGAAGAAATAGAGGGTGGGATTAGGAGTGTGATGGAGCATGATAGTGAGGTGAGGAAGAGAGTTATGGAGATGAGCGAGAAGAGTAAAAGGACCTTAATTAATGGTGGATCTTCGTACTGCTCATTAAGTCTCCTGATTCGAGATGTGATCAATCTTATATAATATCTGAATATTAATTTAATTTTAAGTTTTACCAACAGATCTGTTATGAGGTTGAAAATCTTAATTGAATTGACTTTTTATCTCAATAACACAAGTTTGTCTTTGTAATTTAGAGATCAACTATCACATGGAAGATCGAGCTTTATAAAAATAAAATTTCTATTTATTGGTGAAGATCTACTGCCTTATAGAAGGTTATTCTAAAAAGACACTTTTCGCCTTCTGTCGAAGATATCTTGTTATATGGTAACAATCTTTAAGCCAAAACTTTTAGTTTTCGGTGAAGACCTACGATTGAATAGAAGAGATATTTTGTGAATAATTGGTGGAAATTAGAGGATAAACTTGGTCACCTATAATTTTTGAAAAAAATATTAAGAATAATTGATGTTAGTGAATAAATTGGAGAAAATATGTTAGAAGTGAAATAAAATTGATTTAATAGAGAAAACATTATTTTGAGAAAATTAATGTGCCTATACGTGATAAAATATGTGGAAATATATTATAAAAATAAAAATAAAAACGAATGGACAATTAAGGGCAAAAGGAAGAAACATATAAAAAGATGTTTATTAATGACATAGCCAAAATTTCATACTATAATGGCATGGGTGGAATTTTTTAAAATATGTCATTTAGGGTTTAAGTGCTGCAAAAGAAAGAGATATGGGAGAGAAGAGGATGCAAATTCTAGAGGAGAAAATGGAGAGAGAGTGAAGGAAGAAAAAGGCAGAGGCTTGGAAGAAGAAGAAGACTTGATTTATAACAATAAGTGGGTGGGATTGCATCCCTTCTTAAACCCTCTCCAAAATGATTTTTTTGTGTGATGAGCTTATTGGAATTGTAACGATTACGAAAAATAATAGGTGAATAAATTTTATTAAATGGTATTAGGATTTATTGTGCTTTATTAGGTTTTAATTCAAAGACTTCAAATCTCTCAACTTGTCACTGATAGGGGTTAAATTTATAGACAAACACCTCCAGCTGCGGAATAGTTCTTAAAAATGAAGATAGATCTACTTGAATCCGGACAAATTAAATCAAGTCC
>JANIMX020000233.1:3103595-3115128 GCA_024582655.2 Erythroxylum kunthianum | reverse complement strand
ATGATACCTACGACCTTTTGTCAGGGTCATTACTCAGAAATCTCTGGCCAGAGTAAATTTGTCATTAAGAAAGTCTTAATTGACATATAGAATAATGATAACCCAAGGACGATAACTAATATCACTTGGACTAGATCTCCAGTCTAATGAGAGTTGACACTTTGCTCATACTCCAAACCAAGTAGGGTATAGAATGGTGAAAGGACCAATTGTACGAAAATTGTCTATGGGAGGGTTCGTGACGATCACGGGTTCGTTCGTCAAACCAATTACTTTTTGGTCAATTGGGGTCATGATGTGTTGCTAGATACCGCTCATGACTTGCTCGGATTAAGTGTTAATCCAAGTGGCCAACACAACCGGGAACTTAATGGGTCTTACGTATAAGAGTGACTCGGAGAATAAGTAAAATAGATTTGGATAGAGATCCAAAATATGAAGAGAAATTGAATGAAATAGATCACGATGATATCGTGATATGTCCTAATGAGATCGCGACATCAATATTGCTGAAATAGGTCTCCAATATTTTTTCACACTGGGGTCTGGTAGGACCCACCCTTGGCCATATATATATATATATATATATATATGGCCCAGGGTGGGTCCTACCGGACCCTAAAAAATATTGGAGACCTATTTCTAGGGAGATATGAAATATGGAGAGAAATTGAACAAAATAGATTCGATATATAATGGAGAAGATAAAGTGAAACATTAATGAGACAAAAGACAAAAGAAAGAAGAGTGAAGAAGAAGGTTTTAATAAAACAAGCTTTCTCTCTTCTCCAAAAACCATCTCTTGAGACCAAAGGTATGTAAGAATAAAAAAAAGGGTTTTGCTTTCATTCTTCTTACCACTCTCACGTTTGCTCCTCTCTACACACATTATTACGCTTCTCTCCATTGAATAAAGAAGTGGGCTAGCACCTTTATCTTTTTTTCAAACCATTTCCGATTCAAAAGAGTTTTGATTTGGTTTTCTTCTCCGATCTCTGCGTGGATACCGTTAGAGACGATATACCTTGGTCATTGTGGTTTGCGATAACTCGACGAGGAGAAGATCGAAGAAAGAATGAGACAAAGACACAAGGTAATGGCTGCCATATGATTGCTTGATTTGTGAAGTGATGTCATGTATATACATATGTTATGAATATGTGGATAGAATTTTCAGCTTGTGTTGTTGATATCTCATTGTATATGCACATGGATTATGGGCTTCAGGAATGTCCGGGATCTAAATTTTTATTTTTTGCACTATATGCATGTGATGCATGCCCGAGATTTTCCTACACTAAGGAGGTTAAGAAACTCATGTAAAAAGAAGGGAGGGATCCAAGGGGAGTTAGAGCTATAACAACATAAGGAAATGGTGAAACTAGAACTTTTTTTATGTATAAAAATGTAAGAAACATAAGTTTAAAGTATAGGCCTAAAATGGAAAGTGAAAGAAAGTTTGGCCAAGAAAAATTAGAGAGAAGTAAAAAGATTTCCTCTCTCATATTTTTTCGTCTATATATATATATATATATATATCTAAAATCAACTATATATATTAGTTACTTGTATAAAATAAATGGTAAATAGAAATAAGAAATTCATCATCTTATTTACTAATATTATTACATAACAAAATAAAATATTAATGAAGGACTTAATGTACTATATTGTTTGATTGATTAATATGTTCTCAATTATTTATAAAATGATAAATTAATAATTATTAAAAAAACATTGCATATTAAAATTTATTTATACTTTTTGATACAATTAATAAGATATAACTATGATAAATAAATAAAACAAAAAGAAGTTTCTTTAGTTCCTTGTTAAATGGGGATAATATTTATTAATATTAAGTAATTTTATTCATGAAAAAGTTTTATAATTTTATTTATTCATATTAATTAATTTCATTCATAATAAAATAAATTAATACTTATTAAATATTATTATATTTTTAATATAAATAATGATAATTAAATGACACATACTACCACTGACGTAGTTTACTTTCTAATCACTCCTATGACTTGGTTATTTATGCAGTGTCACGTGTCTCAAAAATATAATGTCAAGGAAAGTTCACAGTAAAACTTACGGTAAGATCCACCGTTAGTTATTAAATTAGATAGGAGAGTCATTGCTTAACCCTTCGTTATCTAACGGTGAAGACAGTTCCGTCAGTAGCATAGCTATATATTAATTTATAGCTGCGACTAGGGTTTTCCTTAACTGCAGCTTGGGGTTTCCTTTGCTCTTGGAGATTCATTCAACATCTTCAACAATGGTGAGTGCGAATCTCTCTTATATTATCACTATCCTCTAAGCAATAATAGAAATTGTATAAGCCATGCTTTTCAGTGTTTTGTTCGTGTATTTTCTTTGAAACCTTGTCTGCTTAGATTTTCTGTTCTCTATAGCAGATAAGGTTCTAGGATTTCGTTTTCTATTTTAGTCGCGTGGTGATTACGTATTCTTGGAGTGTTGATACTGTTGTGTCCCTCTTCACGAAAGCTAATGGTTCTTGTTGTATTAATTTTGGTTGAGATTCGTGATTTGGATTTAGGTTCTCCAAAATGACATTGATCTGTTGAATCCACCGGCAGAGCTCGAGAAAAGAAAACACAAGCTCAAGAGACTGGTTCAGTCTCCCAATTCCTTCTTCATGGTATTATTTTTATCCAACTATTTTTTAATAACATTTAATACTTTTCCTTCTCATTATATTTTCCTTCTTTTTAAAACTTTGAAGCAAGTTATTTGATATGGTGACTGCTTGCTAATCTGTTTGTTCATTTGCGTTTTTCACTAATATTGAAGGACGTGAAATGCCAGGGCTGCTTTAACATGTAAGTAGTGTGGATATTTAATTTAAATGATAATTTGGATTTGGGTATTTCATCTACTAACATTTAAACGTTCTGATTTTTAATGCAGAACTACTGTCTTCAGCCACTCTCAAACTGTTGTGGTTTGCGGAAACTGTCAGACTGTTTTATGCCAACCTACTGGAGGCCGTGCAAGGCTCACTGAGGGATGCTCCTTCAGGAAGAAGGGAGATTGACTCAACTACTACTAATCCTCTTATGTTTTCTTTAAGATGGGAGAGTTTGATGGCTAGACTTAATTCTTAAGATATGGATTTTGGTTTCAATGTAGTGGATTTTGCTATATCATAATTTTAGTACATTAATGTTGGTTCGAATAGTATCTTGGAGGTTGTTATGCATTCAATGAATGCGTCGTCTTTAGTTGTTATAAATTTTCTTTTGTCAGTAAGGGATATCCATTGTGTTTTTGAAAGGCTTTCTATTTGTTTGTCCTTTTTTACTTTTACATCATTGATAATGGTTTTGCACAGGGCGTGTTAATTGTTTCACAGCTTCACATGTATGATAAGTGAACTTTTTCCCAAGTTATTTCCATGGCGGAATATTTTACTTTTTATCTGTTGCAAGTTGCAGTAGTGTTCATTTATTGTCCTTGAAATCAAGGCGATTTGATTTTGCTGCAGTCTTTCCTTTATTTAACTGTCATGTTGAGTGTGAATTTTGGCGGTAATGAGGGTGTGCTCACCAACAGCCAAGATGAGTTGCACTGATGTGTCTATATAATTGAGGACGATTGAGTTGATTTACTTGGGCCTACATTATTTTTGTATAGTATGGTTTGTTGCACCGCTCGATTTCTTTCCCTAGTATTTGAAAGCGAATTTAGGGTTCAGCCCTATGCTTAATCTGTAGGGGACAAAAGGTTGTACGGTCTAGTCCGCAGCTATAGTAGTTTTTGCGTGCACTCCCTGTCTTTGGACTTGCGGAGTGTGTTGAGAATGATTGGCCAAGATGTTTAAGGTTTTTTAGGATAATTATGAAATGTTGATACAACTGAGCATGATGGTTATATTAAATGGTTTAATTCCATAATCAAGAGGATGGTCATGGATGTCTTGCGTCTTCAAGATAAACATGTGTATACAGATCTGGTCGTAGCTGCAGCAGTGTAGTTTAGATGGAGACATGATGAAGAGTGATCTTACGGTGTTGGAGTTTCCTGTTGAAGTGATATCTTCGTGTAATTATTGAAGATTGGATTCTGGCAATTAACGACTTTAAAGGCCATATTACTATTTGGAAATTGAATCCAAGCCAATAAGGGCGTCAGAAATCAAAAAAATTTGTGCACGAGACTTTCTACGAACGAACTAGAACCTTCATTTTTCATCCCAAAGAAAACATTTGTACGTTTTTTTTAGACAGTAGACAGGTGTGGTAGGAAAAATCTACTGTGGGTTTCATTTTGAATTCGATTTACGTATTTTTGAAGGCATCTTCCAAAAATAATTGGGAGCTGACTAGCAGCCCCTACCTCCTTTCTGAGATCGGTGCTTGATGAGCGTTTCCATTAGATAAGTAGCAGCTTCATTCGTTCCCTTCTCACCATTAACGGTGTAGAAATAACTCAAAAATACCTCATCATTGATAGTTACTTTGCCAATTCTAAAAGGGGCTACTTTACTTATATCGCACCTATCTTCAAAGTATACTGGACGCATCACTCTTACGAGTAACGTGCACAAGGGGCACACATAGTAATGAATTCCAAGCCATCCTTGTGCAATATTTAATTTTTTAAGTAAACTATTATTTAGATTTTGAGTAAAGTGTAATAAAAATAGATAATCGTCAAATATAGTTACGTGAGGGGGATCAACCATCAACATAGGGCTATGCATTTTGCTTAATAGATGTTACCGCCATTAATTCACCAACTACATTACGATCACTCTACAACTGGTTACAAACATCAGACACCATAATTTACATTCGTCTTTGCAAATAACAGTAAGCCCAAGAGCTGCTCCGATTATGTGTTTTGGAAAGCCTACCAAGTTATGGAATTGTTTGCGAGCCGTTGTTTCGCAGTGTAGGCACTCTCCATCTCTTCCTGCATTTCAAATGGCTCAAGTTAGTGCATGTGTAGGGCAAACAAAAACCACTAACTTCTCATATTCCCACCCATAGCCATAATATAAAGAAGTTAGAAATGTCAATAGGGAACTCCTCACAAGGGCATTAATCACTTCTCTGAGTAGAATAATAAAGTAAAAGATAAAGTGCATTATGACACCGACGATTCTCATGATTTCTGAAAACATTTCCATAATTTGAATTTGATCTCAAAGGTTCTTATGATCTGATGATTAATGAAACAGAGATTAAACGGTAGTTAAGGCTACATGGCATGGGCATAGAACCAGGTAAGCAAGGATATAGCACGCTTGTCAGTAGAGGAGACTTCACTGACTCCGACCTCCAAAAGGAATAGTCAAGTCATAAAGTTGATGCTTGATATGTGTTTCATGTTTCCTTTGAAAGTAAAACAACAAAGCTAAAATAAATAGTTTTGATTACGGAGAGTACAGCATAGGATAACATGCAATAATTGAACTAGTGAAGCATGCCTGTGCACAGCATGATCCAAATCTCCACACACATTCCTCTGCATTCAAAAGGGAGCTAGAGCTCTCGTGGGAAATAAGTGTGACATTAGGTATTTAAAGAAGAGGGATTAAAAGTTTGAGATTTTTTGCTCTGCAGCTTCAGAATATTATTTGACCACTCGGCCAGTGAAATTGTTTTCATAACATTTGGCTGGTATTCAAGCAGGTGTAGGAAGGAAAGTACCTTGCATGACTTTAGAAGAGGATGCAGGAATGATGATCTGAAAAACCTGATTGATTCTCCAAGAGATGTTTTATCCCATTCTGCAATCCAAATATATCTCTGAGATATTGTTTGAACCATAACATAGTCATCAAAAAGGTGCGTCTCAGTACAAGATCATATGCATTAAAATGCATTCCAGAACTATTTTGTAAACTTTTTTTTTTGCAAGAGTAATAACTAACAGTCTTTTGTAGGTATTCCTCAAAAGTCATTGTATCATGAGTATGTCAATCACTATATTATTGTTTTATATTCTGGTTGTTCCAAAAACAAAAACAAAAACAAAAACCCAAATGTAATCAAAGGATTATGCTAACTTACCATCAATACCATCTATTTTATGTCCCCCCCTGTTAAGTTCTTCAAAAAGCTGCAAATCCAGAAGTTACATAAGAATTCAAAGCAAACGTTGGAGCCAACTAGCCCATGTTTACCCAGAACACATGGAACAATTTTCCATCTATGAAATCAATTTTATGGAGAAGGGGACAGAAGAGGTCTGTAGCTACATCACCTCAGAAAGTGTTGGCACAGTGGTAGGATCAAATTCATCACAATGAATAGGATCAATCGGTATGCAAACACGACCTGGATCAAAGAGACTAATTTAGCAGCAAGAATAATCAGCATCCATTTCATAATCAAAACTTCAAAAGAAATAAGTGATCGGCCAAGCATATTTGACAAAGATCTTCAACTTAAAGCATAGTCATAGTGATAACCATAGTAGTGGTCACATGAAACGACTCCCATTAAAGGAATATGTATGAAAACTGGACAATTTGAAATTAGAGCAAGCAAAATTCACGACATTTGGATTAGGAATTACCCACCTGTTTTTGGATGTATACAAAATGGTGCCTTCAGCAAATGGTTCATGTGCTTAGAAACCTAAAAGTGCAAGCATAAAGATTCAACATCCTCAATTTACAATGGACAATCCCAAGGAGGTTTTACTGTTGGAGACAAAAACAAAAGTAAGAAGTGGTAGGTTATGTTCCACAGACCTCCATATCAAGTCTAGGATAGGTAAAGGAGAAAACAATTTCTTCAACACATCGTCGCAGCCCTTGTACCTGATATGAGTGAAAAAGTAACATAAATCAAGAAGTAAAGAGCAATGGCATTTCAATAGCTATTATATTAGTATTAGAAAATTGGTATCCTAGAGTGATTAAAAAGCTATCAATTGCATGGTGGTATCAACTATCATCAAAATAGTTGATAGAATTCTCTTGCATCATCATAAGTACAATGTCTTTGGTAATTGTCCTTTTTCTGCACAAAAGTGATGATCTTAACCCCCATCAATAGAAGCAGAAGATGAGACTGGCTCATGTTTCAGGAATGTCAACTTTTATCCTGAGGCACTTCAGTTCATTTCAATGCTTCTTCAACGCTCATTTTCTGTTTAGGCTTTAAAATAATTTCCACCTTTATGGTAGAAAGCATAAATACATACAAATACCCTCACCCCTTACACCTCTCTAGCTTTTAACTCTAGTAGATTAGCGGAATTTCTACCTCCCTAAGCATCAGCCCAAATCCCTGATGATTTTAAAATCTTTTTGAGTACAAGAAAATCTCCACAAAAGCTGACTAATGTTTCCGTAAATCAGTATGGCCACTTAAGTTCGAGTAACATTAGTTAGTTTCCTCTATCTTCCACAGTCACCATTATTATACTCAATATGAACCATACTCTCCCCACTGATGATGTTACACCAAGTTCCAGATAGTTGTATGTACGACACAACTTCACTGTAGTTACCATGGTTGATATCATGGACACTTGCACAAAGCTAATGGCATAATAATGGAGGTGTTCACTATCTGTCAAAAGGTGAGTCATTTCAGACAAATTAAGGAGCAGAAAGGTTTCTTCACCTTCTGTCTTCCAGACTGCAAACTATGTTTTAGCTGCTCCCACCTAATAAGATTAATGTCTTCCTTCGAATTGGAGGATCGCTTATTGCTCTGCCACTTCCCACGAAGCTCAGAAGTGACAGCTGCATAAATAGGAAGCATTAATTACTTAATATACGACAATAAAGAGTAAAAGATGTACTGCAAAAGATCATGAATATGCTTACATTCATCTGGAATCATCTCCAAAATCTTCTCGTATCTCTCCTCATCTGAAAACAATTGCTGACAAGGAAGCAATTTTGTCTCGAAGAAATCCCGAAGAACTTCAGAGTATGATCTCCTGCAGTGTTTCCTGTCTTAGTACAAGAAATTGGATTCCACAGTAGAAAGAAATGTATTCAAGTAAAAAAACAAATAAAAGTACTTACACAAGGAATGGATGAAGAGCTTGACCACCCAAAGAGATCTTTTTGCTACTATTTTCATTGCCCTGACAACAACAATTCATTTTTTCCATTAAGGAATACTTCACAAGCCAGTTATGAAAACTATGGCAGTAATTGTGTGTATAGGCCATATATTGTAAGAACAACTAAGAGTATTATGTTGTTATTTAGTTTATAGAACAATACCTTGTATACTCTAAAATAATCAGCAATGGCTGCCCTCTGTTCATTATTCAACCTGAAGCAGTAATAGCAACACACTTGCACTAATAAGTCACAACAAAAGCACAAAACTAGAAGAACTTATTTATGCCTCCAAGCTAAATTACCTTCTTGCTTTTGCATCACAAACCCAGCAATGGACTCCACGCCGACCACTATAAACCCAGAGAATATGATTGAAACCAAAATCATCTGCACCATAGAAAGCAAATAAAACAACCAGAAATAGTTTAGGTATAGCATGTCACCATTTATAAGGCATGAAGATATCTTTCCCAATCCCCTCCCCATCCCACAACCTGTAGGCAACCCCAAGTCAATGCATGTACATGTAAAAATAACTATAAGATTCAGGTTGAAAACGTGAAACGGGAAAAGAAAATCAGAACGTATGATACAAATATCATTAGTAACCACCTGAAGGTTATGTATAAGAGGGAAAAAAGATATACACATGTTCACTTCTGTTCAACAATGTAAGGGCAGACTAATTTGCTGTGCTTGCATTAGTACTCTCCCACCTAGCCCCCATCCCCAATTTTCAAGAGAAAAAAAGAAAGAAAAACTCATAGAAACTTTAGAGTAGACCTATGCTCTAAACATCTTCAAAATGGTGTGAAAAACATATCCTATAAGAATTAGACCACGAAGATACAAAGATGAGAATAATAGTATTGCAGTGTATCACCTACCTCTGAGTGCAGTATCAACTACTTTTATAGCAACTGTCATCAGAGGCCAGCAGTCCAGACAAACATCAGCTCCTGAGCAGCAGTATCGTATATCATCATAGTCTGTAATATCCTGGTTGGAGCACAAAGAAGTCAAAAACTGATTGGCCAATGAGATGCTGAATTAGGCTCATAATGAAATGTTTGACAAGCCTAATGACTTACAATATCGAAAATTAGCTCCCTCTCCACCGGGGTGAAAACCTTGTCATTGCTTTGAGCATAGGCATGCCTCTTGGCTGGCTGCAGCAAACAATATACGAGGAAGTATGAAGAAAGTGCCATCAAACAAACTAAAAAATTACTCTTGGAAGCTGAAAAGTTGAAGCCTCTCAAGTGATTTTGAGATGGAAAGTAATTAAACTAGCATACATTCGCAAGAAAAGGTCGCATACTCAGGTTTGTCAATAGATCCAGACCATATTAATGTAATTGAAGCATTAATTGCATGCAAAAGGAATTGGCTGTCAAATCTCAAGCACAAAAGTAAGTTCATAAACTGAAAAATCCCCACGATATAAAACATTAAAGGGTTGTAAAGTAAAATCTTACATCAACACTGTAAACAGGACCGATGTCAATTTTGAAAGGACATTTGTCTTTGATAGAATTTTCCAGCTCAGAAAGAGTATTGAAAGACTGGAATCGAAGATAAATGTCATTATCCAACGTGAAAGAAAATTCTCTGCGCCCAAAGTAGGATTTATCACAGGCAGGATGCTTCCCATCTGCACGAAAGAAATTAATAAACAATATAGGAAAAATAAAATTTTAAACATAAAAAAATCAAGGCCATACACACTAGAGAAAGATATATGTCTAAATCACCATTTCCATAGGACATCCACTTGAAAACATCAGCATGAGGGAAAAGCTTCCCTGCCATCACCGAACAAGAAAAACCTCCAATTAGGTCAAATAAGAGCACAGGAATGACATGAGATGATTAGAACAGAAAGAGAAGGAGAAGAATATGGTATACCATAGTAAAGTTTAAGCAAATTAGGGTTGAAACCATTGGAGACGGCATCATTTCCTTGCCTCTGCTCATCAATTATCATATCATCCCTTGCATTCTCAACTTCCTCTCTCGCCATGTCCCCCCCTACAATTATTAACAGATTCGCCAAATCCCAATCCCCACTGGAATAGCAATGGATTCAACTAAACGCGTAGTCTCTATCTACAGCTAAACCTCTTCTACTCAAAACGACGCAAATAAATGCATCTTAGGGTTTGTTTTCAGGAAGCGCGCGCTTTTTAGTTTTCTTTCACGTTACGCGCGCTTTTTAGTTTTCTTCAAAAAATAATGTTTGTATCACATCTTATTTATGATCCTCTTTCTTGTATATGGTCCATTTAATGTTTACTAATTAGAACAATTTAGCTTAAAAATCAATTTGAATAACACAATAGAATCTAAACTTATATTGTAAGAGTTTCTAAATTGAAAGTATGAAACTAAAAAAAATCACATTAAATAAACATATAACATGAATAAACTTGAACAATTTATCCAAATCCATTTTAAAATAAAAGTCTATTTCATTGAAATAAAAATATTTTTGTTTTATCTTTTCTAAAAAGAGGGTAAAATATATTTGTTAAATTTTTATCACTTTTTAAATTGCGAAGAGAAAATTTAAGAAATGTTTCTATTAATTTAAAAGTCTTTGTATGAGTTTATTTTTGTAATGTTTTGTGTTTTTATTATTAAATTCACTTGTATGCATCATTATATTATATTGTTTTATGTCCTACAACTAATCAAATGGTTATATATATGTGACACAATTAATTAAAGGCTTTATTTATTTTATGCATATTTTTTAATTAACTGATATATAAGATAAAATCAATAAAATAAATATACTTTACAAATGAAATTACTATGATGAGATCATAATTATAAGATTCGTACTATATTTAAATATCATCCTTAAATTATATCTAATTGTTACTTTATTAATACTCATGTTTCTTTCTTATAAAAAAAGTAATCAATTTCATTGACTAAAGTATATAAATAATTAATAAATGTGTAAGTACCTGTAATTCCATATCGAATATTACTTGTATGTTTAAAATAATATTTGTGTTGATTGTATAAGTAATACTTTAACTTAATATTTTCAAAGTATTTCATATAAGAATTATTATGTTTTAATAGTACTTATGGATTATTCTAATAAGTAATAATCATTAGATATTTCATGAACTATATCAAGATAATTATGTAGTCAACATAGAGTTTGTCATCCGAGAGTAATTACGAATAATTTCTATTTTTATTAGTATTAAATTGAAAAATCCTTGATTAATGTGAAATGACACTTTAAAAATATTTTTCAATTGTCATTAAAATATTTTTTTTATAAAAGTGTAGGCATGCAATAGTATCACTGTAAGGAAAGGCATCCCAACAAGGTTGGCACCCCAATCCCTACCAATCATTTGCAGCACATCTTTATTTATTAAGAAAATGTGAAAATTACAATATATCTTGAGGTACATAAACCGATCCCATAAGAAT
>JANIMX020000233.1:1873292-1883816 GCA_024582655.2 Erythroxylum kunthianum | reverse complement strand
ATTTACAGAAGGAATCAGTTTGGATGGCACTGCTTGGCTAACTCCTCGAAACAGTAGTCTTGATTGATCGGGAGATTCAAGGATTACTTCCTTGGTGTAGCAATTCATTACAACCTTATGCGCAGTCAGCCAATCGATATCCAAAATCATATCTATCTCTTTCAACTGAAGAATGATCAGATCGGCTTTCAACTCGACCTGATCAATCCATATTAGAAACGTCTTACAAACTTGATAATTGCAAAAGTTGCAATTATATTCTGTTGCATTTTTTAGGATTTTAATTTTTAATTTAAAGTTTAGTACAAAAAAAAATAAATCTTTGTTGTGCTTAGTTTGATTTTTACATTACTGCATGTGTTAACAATGGTAGAGGATAATGTTTCAATTTTGTTGCAGGCATGGAGAATTATCATTTAAAGAAGAAAAGAAAAGAAGAGAGAAAAAAAGGAAGGAGAAAAGATTGCAGCGGCTGCGGGAGAGACAACCACGAGTGTGGCTGAAAGAAGAAATCAGTGGCCATATTCGTGGTCTGTCCCACGATCGTGGTTTCACGACCACAATCGTGGTTTCACGGAAAGGAGTCAAGGCACGAGCGTGGACCTCAAAGCACGATCATGGCTACGACCCTTATTCCTCAACCCACGAGTGTGGTGCCGAAAGCACGATCGTGCCTTTTAGTTTCCTGAAACCACGCTCGTGGCTCTTAAAGCACGATCGTGGCTTTACCCAACAAAGCTAAAACACGCCGCAACCTGAAGACCACGCTCGTGATGTTATTAAACATGAGAAAATGTTATCGTTGCACTGTAGGTCTTACTGAATATAAAAAAAAAGGAAGAATATTCAGTAACCAAATCCCGAGTCCGCCAGCTGAAGAATGAAGAAGAATATATTTTTACGCAGAAGAAGATAACAGGGATAAGAAGCCTTGTATTTCACGTTGTGGAAGATGACAATCTCCATACTTTTGGCTAAACATTTTTACAGGACGTAGAGTTCATACTTTTAAATGCTTAATATTTTTATCGTCTTCATTTCGTAGCGACGCAGTGTTAACATGAATATTTTTACTTTTGAGAATATTTTTGTGACAATGTGTAGCTAAGATTTGTATAGAGACTACTTTGAAACCTCCCTGTTAAACTCTTGTTACGGTTGTTGAATGAAAAATTATTTGTGTTATGCATTGTACGTCATCCTTGCAACGTACTAAAAGGTTGAGTATAGGATTCCGAAGCAACAATCTCGAGAGGGTGAGTTTAGAAAACTGTGTAGGTAACAACAATCCCGAGAGGGTAAGTTCCAAATAGACCCGATGCATATACAGACTTTGTTATTTGGTTAGAAGAGAGATCTCAACTATTTAATAAAGTTACCTATAGGATCATTTCACAGTTAGATTAATAGTTAAGAGAAATTTGTAAGACTAGAGATAACTTAATTGATCTTAACTTGTTACCTAATGACAACTGAGTACAGCTCGAGAGAGTGTATTTAGTACAGTAGAAAATCTTGGGTTGAATATAAGTTCAATTAACCGAAACAAGAGGGAGACAAGGTGGTGGACAAAGTAGTCTCTAGTTCGACAATTCTGAAATCCATATTCTGCATTTTTACTGTTTCTACGTATTTAGCAGCATAATCTCAATTTTATTTCTGTTATTTAATTTTCAGTTTTACCATCATCATCATCTGTTTTTAGTTGATAAATTCCATGCTCCCTTCAAGCACGTTATTCTTTCAAGTTAATACGTTTTTTTAAAATCAGTCTCTGTGGATCGATATTCATTCTTACTACAAGTTGCATCCGTATATTTGCGGTATTTGAGCGTAAAACTAGTATAAATTTACAGCCTAATAGAATAGTGAGCTAAGACACAACGGGTGGGGGTATCCATGAAAAAATCAATATTTCTAATGATATTATGCATAAGAAAAGAGATAAGTTAGGTGAAGTTACAACGGGGAAGTTCGAGAAAGAATGAATTTAGAAATAAAGGAGTAAAGAGAGATAAGAGTGTTAAAATTGAAATCACAAAAAAAGGAAAAATTGAGATAATAGTGAAAATTGCAATAAACGCAAAAGGTTACTTACTTTTAAAATTAAAATATTTAAAATAGAAATTTTAGAGTCCATTAACTTAATATTTAAATAGAATAGTTTGTATAATTGTAAGCTTTTTTAAACTCTATTACATTATTAAGTTCTAAGTTAATTTTTTTTAAAATTAAATTGAAAATGCTCATTTTATCAAATAACAAATATTCTTTCATCGAATTTGTATTTATAAGAGAAATTGAAATTATTATTTTCTTTTAAAATTTTTAAAAGATTATATTATTTGAAAAATTGAGACAATTTTGCTGTTTTGTTTCAATATTTTAATTATATATTGTGTAACTATACTAAATATAATAGATCTAAAATCATAAATTAGTTAATAACCTTTTTTTTATGAATCTTCATTTTAATTTATCAACATATATTTGAAATCTAGGTTACTTTCCAAAATTTTATGTTACATTATTTTTGAAACTAGATTTTATTGTGAAATGGCATTTGTATTTAGAAAATAACACAAAAATAATGAGAAACATTTGCAAATTTTAATTATAGCTTTCTATATTTTAACTGAGTTTTAAACAACAACAACAATAACCTCTAATAAAAATTCTGCTATTAAGCGAGGTCTAATTTTTTTTAATAATACGTAACTTTATCCCTAATTAGTAGAAATATTGAATTCTAAACATACTTAAAAAAATATAGAAAATATTGGAGAATTGATCATATGTAATTAACTATTTTTCGTATTGTATTATGAGTTGTATTATTATTGAAAAATTAAGATCCTTCACATGGAGGCAAGGCAACCTCCTCCTTAATCCAAATAATCATACATTGGACTGTTTATGATAAATTTTAAAATAATAATATAAAATGTTATTATATAATATTATGAAATTAAATTAATTAAAATGGGAGTAAACAGTAAACTGGCAAAAGAAACAAAAATGTTAGAAAAGAAAAGGATAAATTAAATTAAATTGGCATTTTGTTTATTTTAAAAACAGAAATAACAAAAGTAGAGAAGACGGCGTGTTGGTTAACTTGACAGCAGCAACATCAAATCAATAAATTTTCCGTCTCCTTCATCTTCTCCTTATGTTTCTCTTATCTCTCTCATTCATGGAGGAGGAGCAGTGTAAGTAAAGTAGTTTTCTTTTGTTTTTTAGATTTTCATTCATTTATCATTGTTTCTTTTTCATAATTTCAATTTTTTTAATCCGTCCGGAGTCTCAATTGGGTTTTCCCATTCAAATGTAACAACAATTGTAACTGATGCATTCCAATGCAATCAATTCAAACCCCTTTTGCTAATCCTGCTTAGAAAGCAACGTCGCTTCGTTCATTTTGTTTTCTTTGTTTAGAGATCAAAGCCAAACCAGAGAAGCATATCATCCGTCTAACTGATACCTGCGTGCGAATTCATTCTTGTGTTGTAGCCACCGGCGACCAATACCCTAAGGTTAGGGTTTTTTTTTGTTTTTTGTTGCTATATTGTTTCCTCCTTCTTTCGTTCCATTTCTGCAACTTCGAATGGTGTTGCTTGCTTGCCGCAAATTTTACTCATCGATGTTTCTTTTCCTTTCTGAAAAGGGCAGTGGACAGCCAATTTGGTTTGGTGGGCTTTTCAAAATGGCCGAGTTGGTTTCAATATACTTCATCATCATTGCTTTCTTTTGCACCGGCGGAGCTATTGCTTTGGCCATTTTTCACATTTACCGACACCTTTTGAATTACACTGAACCTACTTACCAGAGATTCATAGTCCGCATCATCTTTATGGTTCCGGTCAGTGCTTTTCATTTATTTTTACTATATGGATACTGGTTTACCATGTTAGTAGTCTTGTTGCTAACTTGCTATAAGCCGATTGAATATAGTTTATAATCTAATGTAATGTAACTGAATAGAATTGAAGACATAATGTAACAGGAATTTGTACAAGATTTATCATGTAATGGACGTTCTTTGTTCAAAGCACTGGCTTCTAATAGCTCAGAGTTACAATATGAAGCAAAATTTGGGTACAATGATTTATCCCGTTAACCTTCTGCAGATGAATCTCACACCTAAAGAACCAATGTTGAAAAGCTACATTCTTGTGTAGTTGATCAAATAGATTGTAGTGATTCAAAGAATATTTCATTAGTGTTCTCCACCTTGTTAAGCGAATAACTGAAACTTGGCAAGTTGAAAAACTGTTCCTCAATTTCTTTTTTCTTTTACCTTTTGTTTGTGGAAAAGCTCCTAAGAAAATTTTCTAATTGAAAAAACTGACATCATGTCACCAACTCACTTATCAATGTTCTTTTGATTTATCGAAAAAGGTGTTAGCTAGTGAAGTACTTATATTTGACATGTCTACATCGTGAATAATCTATGCAATTCTTCTGAATTTTTTTTAATTCTTCCCTCTCGTTGTCATACTTTGAAGTTATCTCTTCAAATTTGTTTCTGTGCACTTATGGCAATGTTCGTATCTATTGTTGAACAAGTAGAGTCTATTTGTCATACATTGAATTCATGAGTGACATTATGCTTGTTGTTTTAGTTCTTTTCTGTGTGATCTGTATTTGCATTTTCTTTGAGTATGCCATCACTCTTTTTACTCCTTGCTTGTTGGCAGGTGTATGCTCTAACATCTTTTATGTCCTTGGTTCTGCCCAAGAGTTCTATTTATGTCAACTCCATACGGGAAGTGTAAGTATACATGTGGCTTTTCTGTTATACAAGCCTCCTATCTTTTCCTTGAAACTGGAGCTACATAAGCAAAATAATGCAAAAGAGCTTATAGTTTATAAAAGAAATAAAAGATGACAAATTATTCAACTACAAGCTTTAATTTGGTGGAATGAAGAGTAGGAGTTGCGGTGACAACATACACAACAAGGGCTGAAATTTAGTTTACACTAGGTTTCCTTATTAAATCGAAAGTACTAGTGAGTTAGATATTTTATCCTAGTTGTACTTATGTTATCCTACTTGCTTAGAATTTAAAATTATTTAAGAATATAGAATTCTTATTAATATAGGATTCAATTTTGTTTAGATATTTTAGTTAGGAACCTTTTGCTACTAAAATAAGATTTATAAAGACTTATATAAATGTGTGTGTGTGTGTAGTCAAGCATTCAATAATAAAATCCTGATTCTTTTTATAAACTTAAGTTTTCAATTAGAAGAGGTGTGATGCTTTATTCTAAAAGTGATTCTTAGACTCTAGGAGTGATTTTTAGTTCTCTACCCTCCATTGCTTGTTTATTTCATTAAATTCCAGCAATTCTAGCAATCAAAACCCTAAAATTCCAACTATTCCACATTTGAAATTTCAACAATCTAAGCTAAAATTCCAAACCTATAACACAAATTCTAGAAGCCAAATTTTATAAGTTTTGTGGGTCTTAGCCACTAGTTTGATATATCTTTTACTTGTCCTATATCAATTTGGTATCAAAGTTTTGATTCACAATTATGACATGTAGTGGGAGGGTGTATAGAAGAATACTTAACAACCTAGAGCGAGGTGACATACTTTTCAATATTGCAAACGAATTGGGCATTGATTAGCTATGTTCACAAATGCTCCAAAAACCAACTTATATGTAACAAATCCCAAAAGAAAGTATATTTGACATTTTTTGGAGAGGATAGACAGCTTTGAAATTTATTTTCTAAAAGTCAAAATTCCCACAATAAATAATTATGCAAACCATCAATCTATACTTCATGCTAAACA
This sequence comes from Erythroxylum kunthianum, assembly GCA_024582655.2. Taxonomy (NCBI): domain Eukaryota; kingdom Viridiplantae; phylum Streptophyta; class Magnoliopsida; order Malpighiales; family Erythroxylaceae; genus Erythroxylum; species Erythroxylum kunthianum. Next base: position 1,878,009 of record JANIMX020000233.1, on the reverse strand, counting down.
TCGGAAGGTAGTAATAAGCAAGATGAAGGGATTGATATTAATCAAAAGCATGCTATGAAAGAGAAAATGTTTGCTGAAAACTCATATACTGATTTTGCTTCTTCAAATTTAATAGGCATGGTTTATAGAAAGTGTTTGTTTTGGGTGGTGTGACTATTGGCACCTCTTGATCAACTTATCAATTAGAGTCTTCAAGCCTACATAGAAGGTCCTTAGGTACTTGATGATATGGAGACTTTGACAATGGGGGTGATGAAAATGTTAAAATTGAAGAAAATATGGAGGAAGTGAATTCTTTGGTGGACCCTAAAGCTAAAACAATTAAACAACATGTTGAAACACTTAAAACAACAAGCTGAAACACCTGAACAACAAATCAAAACACGAGAACATCAGGCTGGAGCAACAAGACAGCAGGCTGAAATAATAGGAAAACAGGCTAAAATAATAAAACAAGGAGTTGAAAAGATTAACTTGTAAGTACTAAGGGTTTCAGAGCTTATTGGCTCAAAACTTGACGATATCGTCGGTGTTGAGAAAACAACAAATTAGGTTTATGAAGATTATATTGTAGTGGGTGATGAAGGAGAAGTAGATTTGAATGAAGATGCGAAATTAAATAAAGGGGACTTGCAAAGTCAAAAGTCAGAAATGACGATATGTTAGTGCATTTGACTGCAAGAAACAACAATACAAAAGTTCTTGATGTCTATGTGGTAGAAAAGCCATGTGGTTTTGTTATGGAATCCTCTATAAATACAATTGACAAGACTTATGATGTTGTCTGGTGTTGTTTTTTGGAGTAATTCTTGGACTGGATAGTAGGAATGGAAGACTTCTTTGACTAGTGCAACATGTTAGAAGATCGTTTGACTTGCAAAGATGAAGCTGTTTGGAGATGTTAAGATCTCATGGAGATTGATAGAAGATAAGACTTCAAAAAACAAGCCATCCACCAATTGTTAGTTGGGAAGAGATGAAGCTGAAGGTATTGGAAAATACTTATTATTTCATTATCAAAAAGATCTCCAAGATCAATTCACAATAATTAGACGAGGGATTATGTTCGTAACGAAATGCATGAAAATATTTGATGAACTTTCTATCTGGTGTGAAGGAATGGAATATGAACAACTCATATCTCCCTACAAAATAGCTTAAGGGTAGGAATTTGCAAGGAGCTAACGATGTAAAGGATTTATAGCCTCAAAGATGCATATCACTTAGCTTTAAGAGTGGAACAATATCTAAGACAAGTAACAAAAAAATTAGAAGTCAAGCCAAGGAATTTGGCATAAAGAGAACTACGACTATGCAGAATTTTAGGTCAGCACCTAATGCATAAAATTTTGCACCATAGAACAATTATAAAACTTATGAAGGTTCTGAACCTAAACACAAAAAGCCATAGTTAAGATTGGGACAAGAGGAGGCAGTAATGATAAGAAGTGCTTTCGATGTAATGAGAGGGACCACTTTGCTTATAAATATGCTGGGAGGAGTTGAAAGGAGCTCTAGTGATGAGCAAGTTGATCCCACAAACTTAATGCAGTGATGCACATACAACTCCTAAGGTAGCTATTTCCTTTACTCAAGTTAGGTGTGGAGATAAAGTATATAAGTTTATCATTGATGGATGAAGTAGTATGAATATGGTATTAGATAACATTGTGAAGTTATTGTGTTTACTCTCAGAGAAACATCCACATCCCTACAAAGTTGCTTGGGTGGATGATCGCACTTTACCAATTGCTCAATGGTGTTTGCTGTCTTAAGTTAGGAATATTTGAAGATTCTATTTGGTGTGATATTAATCCTATGAAAGCATCTCACATTTTACTTGGTTGACCGTAGCTTTATGATCGTGATGTGTGACATGTTAGAAAAGCTAACATTTATCAATTTATGTTGCATGAAAAGAAGATAAATTTGAAGCCTAGAGTTTGAAGTTGTCAGCAAAGAGAAAGCAATTGTGTTTGCAATGGTGGTGAGATAAGTAACAGAACTAACACTTGAAACACCCTTTTAATTACCAAAAGTGAGTACACTGTTGACTAATCTTTCTAACTTTATACCAGATGATTTACTAGGTGAATTACTCTCTTTACGAGATATTCAATATGCTATTGACTTGGTACCTGGATCTACCCCATTCAGTCTTTCAACCTATCACCTAAATCCTATTGAGAACTAAGAGCTCAAAAGACAAGTATATGAGTTGCTAAAAAAAGGTATTTATTCAAGAAAGTCTTAGTGTGGGTGCAGTTCCAATATTATTGACTCCTAAAAAAGAAGGAAGTTGGCAAATGTGTGTTAATTATTGGGTGGTAAACAAGATCACAATAAGGTATAGTTCCCAATCTCCCACCTTGATGACAAGTTAGACATGCTGACTATAGCTGTTATCTTTACCAAGATGGATTTATGAAGTGGGTACCATTAAGTCAGAATTAGGTCCTAAGAGTGATTCGTAGTTCCGTACTCGATTACCTCACTAAATGCCAGAACTTTAACCTGAATTTCAGCAACCAAAACCCTAAATTTTAGCCATATCAAAACTAAAATTCCAGTCATATTAAACCTTTAAATTCCAGCTGTTCTAAACTTGAAATTCTAACAACCTAAGCTGAACAAATAGTTGAATGGTCCCTTGTGCTAACTATCCTTTGAAATTCTGAGCATTGTAGGTAATTTTTTCAAGTGTTGCATACCAAATAGACTATTATATGCTAACATATTATTAAATGTCTCAGCTATGAAGCTTGGGTCATATATAATTTCTTATCATTGTGCTTGGCTTGGGTTGGTGGACCTGGAGCAGTTGTGTTGAGTTTGAGTGGCCGTGTTATGAAGCCATCATGGTGCCTGATGACATGTTGCTTTCCACCAGTACCATTAGATGGGTGAGTTTCTTTATGTTTATGGGCTGGTGTGTGCAGAAATTATTTTTGAAATTATGTTTATGTTTATGTTTCTTTATGTTTATGGGCTGGTTTGTGCTATTTTTAGTTGAACACTTTAGTCAGCTTGTGTCATTTTTGAGTTGTTTCTCTATTCATCAGCCATTTATGATTTCTATCGTTTTTATTACATACCAGTTTGGCTTGACCTGTTTTTGTGTAACCATTGTCCGTGATACTATTATCTTACCTGTTCTTGAGACTCGGGGATTTTTTAAGGCTTTGATAATTTGTTGCTACTTATATATAAGTATCATGTTTCTCTTGGCTGATTGTGTTTGATAAAAATACAGGCGCTTTATACGGAGGTGCAAGCAGGGTTGTTTGCAGTTTGTGATTTTGAAGCCTATCTTAGTTGCTGTTACACTTATCCTTTATGCCAAAGGGAAATATGAAGATGGAAATTTCAGCCCAAGCCAATCCTATCTCTATCTTACCATTATCTACACGCTCTCCTATACGATGGCTTTGTATGCTCTAGTATTATTTTATGTGGCATGCAAAGATCTGCTTCAGCCATTCAACCCAGTTCCAAAGTTTATCATTATCAAATCTGTTGTTTTCTTAACATACTGGCAGGTGAATTTGAGATGTTACCATAAAGATACTAAATTTCTCATTTGGAAGTTTATTCCTACAATTTTGACTCTGTCTCTAGGGATTACATGCTTGTCCATGAAAAGTGGACAAGGAAAAGGACTTCTTGTTTTCCTTGATTTCCAAATCTTTTAATTGTCATAACTGCATGGAACCTCTAGAAGATCCTTCTTTCTTATATTTCTAAACAGTGGGAGTTATTATCGCCTTGAAAGTGCAATAATATCATGTAGAGATGGCCATTTCAGATTGAGGTTGTGGCTTCCACATCAGATTTTCATTCATTTTTTTTGTCAAATGATTCCTCCTATTAAACAAGTTTAATGATGCTTAAATATTTTCAAGGAAGCTTCACTTCGTAATGTAAACATATCTGAGACATCATTTCCTTTAGGTTTTAATTTAGTTGCTCTGCAGAAAATATTAGACAGTTATTTCAAGATTTAGCCAGATGTTTTGATTCAGTTATATTATTCTGTTTTATGAGACATCCATGTCACTCTTTTTCTTTGCTTGGCTTACCTGTATTTATTTGAAACATACAAGTGTAGAGAAACTTTTTTACTGTTGGATAGTGTAATTATGATCTGCAATACTGGAATGCCAATTTGGATGCCCTAGTCTCCTGTTTCTTATATGTTATCATTTGTTGACAGAAACATATTTTACCAAATCAGATCCACCTATCTTGGGGCGGCTACATGAATCTTTTCCTTTATTGGATTGTTTTAGGAAACACTGATGTTTTGGTCCATTTGCATGCCCCTCTTATCTTTGGCACAATGAATGGCTTTGTATTTCCTGAAACATTATCAAATCCAATATAGTTGTGATTTCCTTGCAAAATACAAGGAGGTTGGTGGTCAAACATTTTCATGTTCTCATTTCTTTTCCCAGGGAGTTCTGGTCTTTCTTGCTGCAAAATCTGGATTGATTAAGGATGCAGAGGAAGCTGCTCAATTTCAAGATTTTATCATTTGTGTTGAGATGCTTCTTGCTGCACTTGGTCACTTTTATGCATTTCCATATAAAGAATACGCTGGTGCAAATATTGGGGGGTCGTGTGGTTTTACCAGAAGCCTTGCACATGCCTTGATGTTAAATGACTTCTATCATGACACTGTTCACCAGGTGCTTCTTGCTTGTTTTCTTATCAGCCT
>JANIMX020000233.1:1689946-1701404 GCA_024582655.2 Erythroxylum kunthianum | reverse complement strand
TTTCAGTTTCAGTTTCGGACATTTACTTTCAGTCTAGATCAAATCTAGGTATGATATCTATCTTAATATGTTTGATTCGCAATCACAATCATTTTACACAACTAAAAACTAAGCAATGTCAACAAAAATAATTTTAAAAAATGCTGAAATTCATACATTGAGATTAAATAGGAAAAGAATGCTTGAATCTTGAATGTGGGAATAAAGAATGGTAGATGAGACATTGTAGACTGGAAGGAAAGGAGACGTTAATGGTGGAAGACAAAGACATGAATATTTTCGTAAATGAGTATGAGGGCAATATGAGCCATTTAATTTGCAATATTTAATTTTAAGGGTAGTTTAGACATCTTACAAAAAATTAGGTATAAATATAACAAATTTGTTTGAGCTGCTATAAACGTTTTTTCACTAAAAGGTGGGTAAAAATAAATATTGGATTTGAGATATCGTCATATTTAGCAATTTCCACATCAAAATATATGTTTTATTTTGTAATTTTATTTCATAAAATTTAAAATTTGTTTGTTATTTTCAAATCCCTACCCGTAAGGTAAGTAAATCCCAAATTTAGTTTTATTAAATTTGAGCTAATCACAATTTTGGAGTTATAGTTGAATATGAATATAGAATATTAATTATATGCTTAATATTGAGCTTTTTGTATTTATATTTATTTTATAACAAACAAAAGCCCGTAATAAAAACTTTGGGCGGTTTATTTATCCATAAACTTAAAAAACCGCGGGTGAAAAAGTAAAGTTAAGAAACCGACAGATGAAAAGAAGCAACCGCACTGTGCGCGTGGGGTGTGACGTAAATGGAATTGCCTCTGCCTAAGTGTAACGTGTCTGTCTTCGCTAACCCTAAAATGAGTTGGGAAGATGGTGACGCGTCATGACGTGGCATCTCAATTTACAGTATGTCGTTGTCCCCCCTTCCTCAATTCTCACGGATTTCATTCCCTACTAACGTTCTTTAATTGTCTCTCTTCTTCTTCTTCTTCTTTTGTTTCTATCGATCCCATCCCAAATTCCCAAATTCCCTCTTATTTTGTTATCCGATCCTAAGTTGATTCATTCATTCATTTGTAAGGAGGATAGGATTCGATTAAATTGATTCATTCATTTGTAAGGAGGATACGATTCCATTAATTAATTGATTAATGCCTCCTGTGGTGGTTCTTGCTTGGGAATTTGTTGAATTTTTTTGTTACCGTTGAAAGAATTAATGCCTGATTGTAGTGATCAGAACGAGGAAGATATCTCCAAAGTTGGTGGCAGCCATGGTAATGAAACAGAAAGTGGGCACCTAGGCAGCACTGGCAGTAACAAGTTTTTGTTTCTAAAGAAGAAGAAGAAGAAGAAGAAGAACAATGGACGCGATGATGATGATAATCATGAGGAAGAGCGGTATAGGGGTCACATTGATAATAAACAAAAACTTTCCAAGGCAAAGGGAATCGTCCTTTTTCCCCTTAAAAAGGCCAAGCAACGTCTCTCTTTTCCCACAAAATCACCACCACCAACTTCCATTTCTTCTGCTTCTTTTCCAGGTCAGTTTGGCAGTTATTCTTGCTTTTGTTTCAAGCATCCTCGTATGATGTCTGAATCGTCTGTTGCCTCTCCCAAAAGTGATCCCAATAGTCCTAGTTTCACTCTTCCATTGTTTAATTACTTGATTGAGAACAATGATTTCTATTCTAAGGAATGCAACCCCCACTTGGTTCATACTGGATGAGTTAGCCTTATCCAGGACTCGATGATTCTTTGGGGGTGTCAATTCCTAATTAACAACCTTATTTGTGCTCCATCCTATTACATGCTCATATTCCTAAATGTCTTTTCTTTGGGAACCATTCCGATGGGTGAAGAGCTGTCTTGGTGATGGAGATTATGAAAAACTTCATTTCAGTAGGAGACTACAATTCCTCTACATATATCCAAGATTTCAGTACAACACTGCACGTACATCTATGACAAATGGCCAGCTTTTGACTAACACTTGTAGTTCCCAATGCTGAAATTGGGGTCCTTGTCTATGGACAACCCATCAGTCTGCAATGACTTTTTGTGTGTGTGTATGTGTGTGTGTGAATCCCTTAAACATTAGTTGAGGACACAATGTTGATTGATTGTTGTGGAAGTGGCTTGAGTGAAGTTATTATGTCGATAATATGGCAAAGTTTAGCAGACATCGATGAAGAGAATAGGTTGAATGGTGATGAGAATTAGGGATGCTTCATTTTCTGCTAACATTATTCATTGCCATGGATGATTTCTCAATGTTGGTATATACGAAAACATGTCTCAAGTGGTTGTGGGAATGAAAACAGTTCCTGGTGAAGCATTATTCAACTCAAAAGTGTGTCTTATTGATTTAATTTGTTCAAAGAGCACTTCCATACCGGATTTACCACAGGAATTCCCCACCCTGGCCTGACTGAAGAACTCTCTAATTGTCAGGGAATGCATGCACCAACCTGTGGTTTGGATTAGGTTCGTGGTCCCCATAAGTTAAGATGGGATGAAATTAGTTCCTCCCTGAGATGCATAAGGATTTTCTACAGTTGAGTTGGTTGTTACTCGTGTCACTTAAATCAGCAAATTGAGTTGATAACCCAGAATCCTGCCAGAGCTTTCCATACGAGAAGCCACGTGTGTTTGCAAGCTATGCCTTCGGATCAATTGTTGTGCCTCAGAATCAGTGGATGAAGGAATTCTTTTCTCACATTTTCTGCTTTTGTTTTTTGGTTCTTTTATACCAAGATTATGCGGGATTCTTATTTCTCAGCTCCTACAATCAACACAAGGTCTGCGCTGAAAAAACAGAACTGAAAGAGAGCTTCAACTTTTACCTATCATTGACCATAGTGGGACTTATTTATCACCAAAATCAATATCATTACAAAAAGCAATTTTAAGTCATCTTAGAAAGTAAGAAAAGCTTTTACAAGTAGAAACTGAAAGAAAAGTAAAGAGGAAGATAAGTGGACTTTATTAAGGAAGAAACAGATGGATGGATGATTTGAGGGGCTTAATTTTGCCTCCCGTAATCCAATTTCTCATTCTACCAGACACAGAAACAAAAGGGGTTTGGATAGAGGAACCCATGGGAGAGAAGAGGGGGCATTCTCAAAAGTGGGCCTTCGGCATTTTTCACAATAAACACTAGTCCTAGTAATGTTAAAAATATTGAGATTTAGAATGCTGCATGTGGTCAGGCTGCCTTTTTTCATGAAAATAAAAGATTTTTAATAAAAATTACTCTATTATTGATTCATTGCAAAAAGCAGCAATCTTTCATATAAAACGATTTTATATTCCAAAAAGATGAAAACTTGTTCCAGATACAGAGTATGGGGAATCGCTTGATGGGTTGTCATTGTAAGCTAATGTATGATATGATGGAGCGTGCATGGGACTTTCTAGTACTCTGGTTTTTCTTTAGATTACTCACCCAGCAGCTAGGACTAGGAGGCAGCCCATGACTGTTTTGAAGGTATTCAAATATACATATATATATATATATATATTTCGATTTATTTATTGTTTATTATTGTTCTGTTCTTATCATGATCATTGGTGATAGCAGCAGATTTGATCCCATCCCCCCACCCTGCCAAAATATAATCTATCTTTTCCTCCCTACCCGACAGACATCTTTTGGTAGATTCCTCTTTAACGTTTTTGTTTAGGTAGGCCTCTCCTAACTTTCGTGTAATAAAATTAGAAACTTGTTTGGACACTTTATACAGTTAAGAGCTGTCTTTAACTTATTTATGGGCAATTGTAATAGCTAAAAGCCAAAAATGAGAGTGAAGAAAAGGCAAGAAACCAAAAGATGGAAGGAGATACAAGTCCCTTCGAGAATGAGCTCGTTTTCAGTATTTTGTCGACTTTTACTGCTGCAAGCAGTTGGAAGTGTAGTGGCTAGCAGAGAAAACCCACCCACTAAGGAAATATATATGAATTTTTTCTGGGTGATGGCTAAGTTTGATTATTTTATATATGAGATGAAGAATAAAAATAACCTGGTGGTCCCTGCTCTCTGTGCTTTTGGATTGATGGGGCCTGAGCACACACTCGGGATTCTCATTTCCAAGCTTTACTTGTTGAAGCACTTGGGAGCATCGCCGGTTCCACAACACTGGACTTGAAGCAGCCATTCTCCTTTCATCATCATCTTCTTCTTCAATTCAACGAGGTTAGAGGGCCGTTCCTTCTTTTCTCTTTCTCAAATGCTTTGTTTGAGGACTTTGGTCCTCTCTATCTTTGTTTAGTATCTTTATTTGTTCAATTATTGATTGCTTTTCTGTTTGTTATCGCTGAGCGTGGTAAGACTCTCTGATACTGAACCATAGTTTGCTTATGATCAAGTAAACCAAAGCTAGAGGGACTTGTGGGGCTTTAGTAATTAGTTCTTTTAGGCTTTCCAAATTATTTGTTTCCTTGATTACTTATTACAACTATCTTTAGTGCTTGAGCTCGCTTTTTTTCAAACAAAATTTTGGAATGACTAGAGAATTCTTACTATTCTCTTATCTTGGTTATAGGAGTTGCCATTTTCTCCCTCGTTAAGTTATCATCACACTGTTGTTAACACCTCAGCAGGCATTAGTATGCCTTGTCTGGTGTTGTTGGCAACTAATTTGACTGAATACTCGCTAAAATATGTTCAGTTTATGCCACCCAAAAGAGAATGCAAAAAAGGGTTCATTGTTGCTTGAATCATTTTCTGCAATTTTTTCCGTTGATCCCAGTGTTTTTTATTTATCTGCAGTTATTCTTCACTGACAGTCCGCAGGGAAATGTCTACTCCAAGACCTAGTCATTCTTCTAGCAATTCTGGGAGATCAAGACACAGTGCCAGAATTATTGCTCAGACAACTGTGGATGCAAAGCTCCATGCGGACTTTGAAGAGTCGGGCAGTTCATTTAACTACTCAAGCTCAGTACGCATCACGAGTTCAGCTGGTCAAGATCAACAACCTAAGTCTAACAAAGTGACCACAGCTTATCTTCATCACATCCAGAAAGGCAAACTGATCCAGCCTTTTGGATGTTTGCTGGCCTTGGATGAGAAAACTTCCAAGGTCATTGCATACAGTGAAAATGCCCCTGAAATGTTGACCATGGTTAGTCATGCAGTCCCAAGTGTTGGGGATTACCCTGTTCTTGGCATTGGAACTGACATTAGAACCATCTTCACTGCACCCAGTGCCTCCGCCTTGCAAAAAGCCTTGGGTTTTGGGGATGTTGCGCTTTTGAATCCCATCTTAGTTCATTGCAAGACATCTGGAAAACCGTTTTATGCAATTGTCCATCGCGTAACTGGTAGCTTGATTGTGGACTTTGAACCCGTGAAGCCTCATGAGGTCCCTATGACAGCTGCTGGGGCGCTGCAGTCTTACAAGCTTGCAGCCAAAGCAATTACCAGGTTGCAATCTTTACTTAGTGGAAGCATAGAAAGATTTTGTGACGTTATGGTTCAGGAGGTTTTTGAGCTGACTGGCTATGACAGGGTGATGGCTTATAAGTTTCATGATGACGACCATGGGGAAGTTGTTTCTGAAATAACTAAGCCTGGTTTGGAGCCCTATTTGGGTCTGCATTATCCAGCCACTGATATTCCTCAGGCTGCACGCTTTTTATTTATGAAGAATAAGGTTCGGATGATTGTTGATTGTCGGGCAAAACATGTCAAGGTGCTTCAAGATGAGAAGCTTCAGTTTGATCTGACCTTATGTGGTTCGACCCTGAGAGCTCCGCACAATTGCCACTTGCTATATATGGAGAACATGAACTCAATTGCTTCGCTGGTTATGGCAATTGTAATCAATGAGGGGAATGAAGATCTTGATGGCCCCGATGCTGCACACCCACAGAAAAGAAAAAGACTTTGGGGTTTAGTAGTATGCCATAACACTAGACCAAGGTTTGTTCCATTCCCTTTGAGATATGCTTGTGAATTTCTAGCTCAAGTATTTGCTATTCATGTCAACAAGGAACTGGAATTAGAAAATCAGATTGTGGAGAAGAATATTTTGCGCACTCAGACACTGTTATGTGATATGCTAATGCGTGATGCACCACTGGGTATAGTCACTCAGAGCCCAAATGTAATGGATCTTGTGAAATGTGATGGTGCTGCACTACTGTACAAGAACAAGCCATGGAAGTTGGGCGTAACTCCAAGTGATATCCAGCTTCATGATATAGCTTCATGGCTCTATGAATGCCATATGGATTCCACAGGTTTGAGTACGGATAGCCTGACTGATGCAGGGTACCCAGGTGCTCTTGCTCTTGGGGATACGGTGTGTGGCATGGCTGCTGTAAGAATAACTTCCAAGGATACACTGTTTTGGTTTCGGTCTCAAACTGCTTCAGAAATTCGATGGGGTGGTGCAAGACATGAACCAGGTGATAAGGATGATGGTAGGAAGATGCATCCAAGGTCATCCTTCAAGGCCTTTCTTGAAGTTGTCAAGACAAGAAGTCTGCCCTGGAAGGACTATGAAATGGATGCAATCCATTCTTTGCAGCTGATTATGAGAAATGCATTTAAAGACATGGAAACCATGGATACAGATGCCAAAAGAATTCATTCACATCTTGGTGACTTAAAACTTGAGGGGATTCAAGAACTTGAAGCAGTGACAAGTGAGATGGTCCGATTAATTGAAACAGCTACAGTGCCAATATTGGCAGTTGATGTTGATGGCCGTGTTAATGGGTGGAATACAAAAGTTGCTGAGTTGACAGGTCTAGCTGTTGATAAAGCTATTGGGAAGCATTTGCTTACACTCATTGAAGATTCTTCTGTTGATAGAGTAAAAAATATGTTATTCTCAGCATTGCAGGGTATGTCTTATTCCAATTCACATCTTAATTTCCTTTTTTATTAAGCCTAACTAGTGAATAACATGTTTTCTAAGATGAGAGAGGTGAGTAATCCAATGGAAAATTCTCCAATCAATTCTTGGGAGGTTATGGATTCAAGTCACCATGCCTCATCTCCAAGGGCAATTCCGTCCTATGTATAGAACTAGTAACTGTTCACAGGCAAAGTAGAATGATTTTGGTCCCTCTAGTCCAACCAATTCAGGAATCCCAGATTGGAGATTTTGAAAATTAATCGAACCCGCTAAGATAGTCAAATGAGAAATTGTGTTCTTTTTCTTCAAGATTTCAAGATCACCACTATGTTATGTGTCAAGAAAATAGAATCCTGAAAAGAATACAGATTAGACGTATTATTGCTTATGTGTTGGGTGTGGTTTGTGAAGACTGGATGGTGCTCTATGACCGATCCCTTTATTTTGATTTTCTTACAAATCAAATCTGCAGTGAACTTGTTTACTTGTCCATTAATGCCTCGACTAATTGACATACTATTGCTTATGTGTAGAGTGTGGTTTGTGAAGAGTGGATGGTGCTCTATGACCAATCCCTTTGTTTTTTTTTTAATTTTCTTATGTATTAAATCTGCAGTGAACTTGTTTGCTTGACCATTAATGCCTCGACTAATTGAGTTGGGAATGGGTTGATGTTTTGAATTGCACTCTAACCTATGGAAATCCATATGTTTCAATTTTTGTTCGAAACTATAACCAAATTGATAGTTCCATGCCCACTTCTTGGCAGATTATAAGTTTTGGTTTGAAGTGTTTCCATAAGTGGTCCAGATTTGTGCTCATCCCTGAAAGAAAACATTGTGTACTATATTTGCTTGAATGAAATATGTGCCGTATATCAGTTGTTCTATGTGATCATCATTAACCAAAAAGGCTGAGAAGAGATTGGATGTGATAATAGTGAAAATCTTCAAATAATTTTCCTTGCAGTGTTAGAAAAAAAGACGATTGCGTTCTATTTCTCTCTGTTACTTTTTGATTTATGGATGAAATGAAGTTTGGTTTTATTTTGATTGCTTGAAACAGAACATTTTTTAGTTCGCTTTGCTGCTATCTATATCTTGACATACTTTGCAGAGATATGCTGATGTCAATAGATTTTATTTCTAATTAGGAAAAGAGGAGCAGAATATCGAATTCGAGATCAAAACACACGATTCTAAGATTGAAAGTGGCCCCATCAGCTTAGTTGTTAATGCTTGTGCAAGCAGAGACCTTCAGGAAAATGTGGTGGGGATATGTTTTGTTGCTCAAGATATCACTGGCCAGAAGATAGTCATGGACAAGTTCACCCGTATAGAGGGTGATTACAAAGCAATTGTACAAAACCCAAACCCTTTGATCCCCCCAATATTTGGGACTGATGAATTTGGCTGGTGTTCTGAGTGGAACCCAGCTATGACCAAGTTGACTGGTTGGAAACGTGAAGAAGTAATAAATAAAATGCTTTTGGGAGAGGTTTTTGGGATCAATATGGCATGTTGTCGTCTTAAGAATCGAGATGTGTTTATAAGTCTTGGTATTATACTTAATAATGCCATGACTGGCCAGGAACCTGAGAAGATCTCTTTTGGATTCTTTGCTAGAAATAGCAAGTATGTAGAATGCCTGTTATGTGCGAGTAAGAAATTGGACAGGGAGGGTGATGTCACAGGGGTTTTCTGCTTTTTACAGCTTGCAAGCCAAGAACTGCAGCAAGCTCTTCATGTCCAGCAGTTATCGGAGAAAAATGCTGTGAAAAGATTAAAGGCATTAGCTTATATAAAAAGACAGGTTCGAAATCCTCTCGCTGGAATTACGTTCTCTAGAAAAAAGATGGAAGGCACAGAATTGGGAGCAGAACAAAAACAGCTTTTGCATACTAGTGCCCAGTGCCAGCAGCAACTTAATAAGATTCTGGAAGATTCTGATCTTGACAATATCATTGAAGGGTATGATAAAGTTCAATTCATTGACATTAATATTTTAAATTATGCAATTCCAATTTGGATTGTGTTGAACATAAATACTCTTTTGGTATTTTTTTAATTCAAGATTCTCAATGACAAATGCATGAAGGTTCAATGTGAATTTTGCTGCTTAGATAATTTGCATTTTGCCCTTCTGCTTTATCTTGGGTTTCAAGTTTTTTATAATGATTCCATTATCCATTTAAATCTTTTATACCATTGTCTCTAAGATTATAAATGAATCATGTTTGAGCTGTATGTGCATGCAAAACTGTACAGCAGCTCCAAACACTATGCTGAAATGGAAGCATTGTAGCTTTCTGTGTATCGTGCAAAGTGATTAGTACCTTACATCCATTTTGTGAACTTTGGTTTGTATGTGTCTGATGTATGTGCTTAGTTCATGGAATTCTCATCCATTTGAGGCTTTGCCTGTACAAACAGAAGTTGTTGATGATTTTGTGTTACCTAAAAGAAAAATGAAAATGTTTTCCCAATCTGCATATATGGCATTAAGGAGATTGAGTACTTGCTCACCATTCTTCCTATCAAGATTATTTCTGAAGATTTATGTGGAATGTTGAAATTTCATAAATGCTGTTATAAATGAGGTTTTTACATGGAAGGACTCCTTGTGATTCATGATGCTGTGACCGGCATTACTACATTTGTAAATAACTTGCACATAAATACATGGTTTATATACAGCAACCTGACCATAAACCTGACCATGTTGAAGATGTTGAACATAAGAAGTTGAGGTTGTGGCTCAGGGCTTGTGGATATTTGAATCCACTTCATCACACTTGATGTTGCTGTCTTGGATGTTATTCATTTACCATCTACTATTAACTTTAACATCTTTTTTTATTAACAGTTATTTAAATTTGGAAATGGTGGAATTTATGCTGCATGATGTCCTAGTTGCCTCGATCAGTCAAGTGATGATGAAGAGTAAGAGCAAAGGTGTTCAGATAATCAATGATGCAGCAGAGGAGATCATGACTGAAGCATTATATGGTGATAGCATTAGACTCCAGCAGGTATTAGCAGACTTCCTGTTTGTATCAGTTAATTATACACCGAATGGGGGCCTGCTTACCGTTGCAGCTAAGTTGACCAAGGATCAGTTAGGACGTTCAGTCCATCTCGTGCATCTGGAGCTCAGGTACTACCTTAGAGAGTGTGAAGCTGTCATCTTTCTGCCATAAATTAGCATAAAATCATAGGAACAGTAAGAACAAACAGAAATTATACATTTTTCTCCCCGAACTAGGTTTATATTCAATCAAACTATCCACTGAAATTAAAACTTATGGTCCTCAAGTAACTCTTTCTGGGAACATGATTTTGTATAATAAGGATTGTTTAAATGTCAGAAGCTCTGAATATGAAATTGAGACATATAGTTCTAAATGATCCAAGAGTTCACAAACTAAAAATGGAAAACTTGTTTTGCTGGTATAGGGTATAATGACTCGGCAAAATCCTGCATATTTGATGTATAATAAGATCTTTTATAGCTTGAATAACAAAAAGTTGCATCCATTTGTGGTCAGCATAACACATGCAGGTGGGGGGGTACCTGAAGCCTTAATAAGTGAAATGTTCGGAAGTGATGGGGATGCGTCAGAGGAGGGCACCAGCCTGCTTATCAGCAGAAAACTAGTGAGGCTTATGAATGGAGATGTGCAGTATCTAAGGGCAGCAGGAAAGGCAAGTTTCATGGTATCAGTTGAACTAGCTGCTGCACATAACAAGCCACATGCCTGACAAATTACTCGGGAAATCTGTTTGTAATAGTTGTACAGGTTAAAACCAATATCAATTCTGTGCTGAATGCTGCCATTTGCCATAGTAATGCCTTACTGCTAGTTGTTAACTTTTTTAGGTTGGCATTTATGTTTTGCATATGTAGGCACATTTGCATCTTTCCTAATTGCTTTTTGTAAAACTCATTCTAGCCAATGTCATCACAGTTAAGATTTTGCTTTTAATTTAGAAACAAATATAAGCTAATTAAAGGCCATGCACCAACTACGGCTACAATGGTAATGATATTACTAATGGATAAACCAGAAAGAACTTACCTATTTTTGCCTACAGTTGCCTCTTTATGTAAGTACTCCTTTTTAGTCTATTCCAGATCGGCTGGAGTTAATGACTCTTCCCCTGGTTAACGCGTCGTCATCAAAATTTTACAATTGCATTGTAATATTGCATATGATAGGTGAAAACAAGTAAGGAAAGTTTTATTGAAAGTTTACAGATACAATAGTTTGCTCAGCACCATAATATTGTGATGTAATGTTTCCTTATTTTTCAGTATAGTAGAAAAGCATATATTTGGTTTGTGGAAATTGCTAAATATAACATCTCAAATTCAAAATTCGTTTTTTGCTACATTTTGGTGAAAAAACGTTTATAGCCACTCAAACAAATTTTCATGTAAGATGCCTAAATTACTCTTAATAAAAAATTGAGTGATAACGTCTCATCTATTATTCTTTCTTCTTACATTGAAGGTTTTTGTATTTTGAGTCCTTCAAGATTATCGGGTTTAGTTGGGGGATTAAACTCGATTCGGGTT
>JANIMX020000233.1:1558939-1572317 GCA_024582655.2 Erythroxylum kunthianum | reverse complement strand
TAAATCATGGATTCAAGTAGTTGAGAAACAACAATGAAACAGAAACTGATGAATGACATTGTTTTTCCTGGACTTTTCCCATGGAACTTTGCAGGTTTGTCTTGAGTATGAAGTTCAAACAAAATGCACAGCCATTCAGTACTCACTACTTAGGGTTTTATCAATTAAAGATATGGAATGCAAATGAAATATACCACCAATGCACAATAATGTAACTTATCATTATTGAAATAATGTTAGTTGTGAAGAAAAGGATGGAGTTATGATAGTAAAATAGTTTATTTTTTAGAATAGCTAGACTTGATCTTCCCGACCTGTTTGGCGCCAACTTGGAAAGCCTTGGACAAAACAGGGTCAGGTATTGCAAGGGTAGCCCCAAACAGCGCAGTGCCTATGGACTGAGTCCCAGGAAATTGGCTGTTCAAAGCTGCAAGTACTGAAGCACTCTGGTTATTGCAATTATTCTTCTGATAATGTATCAGAGCCCTTGGAAACACAAAAATGTCGCCTTTCTTGATGATCTTCGACACCAACGCATTAGTGGTGGTAATGAATCCAACCTCAACTTCACCTTCCAGCACATATATCAACTCTGAGGCTCGAGGGTGTGTGTGGGGAGGATTGACACCTCCTGGTGCATAGTCAATGCGAGAGAATGAGAGCCCCTGTGTGTTGAGTCCTGGAATCTTCAGAACGTTTGCAGGGGTCACCAATGAGTTGTTTGTGGGACCTGGATTGGCCAACCCTGAGAAGAAGAAATCATCTGCACTTATGCTTGCCTTACAAGGGTATCCATTCAGCTTAACGCCAGAAGCAATATCTGCTACGCATACATCTTGAAGCAGATCTGGATCCGCAGCAATGCTGCCCACCATCATAAGAATTGTAATAGCAAATAAGCCCCCCAACCCCATAGCTCCCAGGAAATTTTCCTATTTTATCAATCTTTATTCCGCTTTTAATTAAAAGAAAACAAAATAAAAGCTCGGAAACAAAATGTGTTCAATCAAGGCCTATCTGCCTATATATATATAACATGGCAAAATAGCAACAACAACAAAAAAGTGTTGGTTCTCAAAGGTTGAAAATGGATGAACAGGAGAAAATGATGTAAGTTGTATAGGGTTATTTATAGAACGTATACAGAATACGTATTTTATCTTATCAAACTAACAAAATGGAATAATAATAAGTTACAAATCTTGTTCTCAAGATGGTCAAACGGTGTGGGGTGATGACGAACATTTAGGAAATATATTAGGGATTTATGCCCTTCTTCACCTGTATGTATGTTACAGACCAATGATCCTTTTTACATAAATATAGCTACAATTTCAAAAATATATTCGAACTAGTTTCTTTTCCAAAATTTTCTAGATTCAATTTTCGTTTTCAAACCTAGACCTTTGGTTTGGGCTGGACGATAATCAATTTGCTCTCCCTTCTGAATACATCATTGCATAACTTTAACACGTTAGAACTATCCAACTTTGGAAACAAGTTAAAAAGTGAAATTCAGCAACGACATCAAATGGAAAAGCAAAAGTCTGATACATTTGTCAACAGCTTTAGCATTTCTCATAAAGCTCCGCAACTTATGATACAGGAAAATATCTACCACCGCATGTTCGGCTGAATTTACGAGAAGCTTCATACCAACCTGCAATATGCAATGGAAACATTTGGCTGTCAGAAAAGTTGCACAACAGGATGATTGCCATTTGATTTCAACCCTCAGAAACGCTACGCTACTATTACAGGCTACAACCTAATCAACAGCCTAAAACCTACAGTAACTGCTTCAGGTTATTTTCTAATTAAAATGACAAAAAAAAGGAAAAATGAATTAATGAATAGGAACCAAAATGGTTTATAGATCTGCTTCCCAGAGAAATATCAGTTCACTTGCATTGACAGGAATTGGCATTCAACAATATATCACTAACAATTAAAACAAGTTAAACCCCAAATTCCTGCATTAGTTAACGAAGTTCAGCAGCTTGGATTGAAGAATCCAAACTACCATGAGTCAGAGGGTCAAAAATCAAGAAGTTCCATATCCTATAAAACAAGCCAACCCCTTGTTTGCTGAAGTACCTAATTTCAGTAATGCAACACGAGGACGTGATCTCAGTTCCTAAATTCAGGAAGTCACTGTGCTCATCAAGTAATTTTACCCAAAGAAAGTAAATATTTTTAAAGGAAAAAAAAAAGAAAAGAGTGAAGACTAATTGCTTTTCAAATGAGTGCAAAAGGATGTAACAGAACCAAACTGGTTCACATACATAACAACACTTTCACCTGATTTGGATACCTATTCACGAGGTCATACACCAAATTCACTATTTCCTCTTCCTACCACCACTCTTGGCCTTTTTAGCACCAACTCCTTTGGGAATAGTATCAGTTGCTTCCTGTAGAAAAGAAGAATTAGAACCATGATCTCCTGTGGTAGGACTAATAATTACATGAAAAAGCTACAACATTTTGCAAAATGATGAATAAACAATCAACAAAATAATCTCCCACGCAAAAGGAAATGTATACACCAAAAAAATGGAAGAAAATCAAGTTACAGAAAGAAACCAATGGCCACAACTCTGTAGTATCTCATAAATCTCAACTCTATAAAAGACAAAAATGTTGTATGATTAGAGTTATAGCACCAGAAACAACTTCAGTTACAGTTCAAGTTCATAAATCCCATTCCTCAATGTTAAGTAGTGATGATTAAAGATTGGTTGTGGAGGTTCACCAGATTTTCAGCTTCATATGCCAAAGCAAAAATCTTTGCATGGAGGTGTGCGGCATTTTGAACCCAGATCAAGATTTCGCAGGTTTAAGCTATCATTG
This sequence comes from Erythroxylum kunthianum, assembly GCA_024582655.2. Lineage (NCBI taxonomy): Eukaryota > Viridiplantae > Streptophyta > Magnoliopsida > Malpighiales > Erythroxylaceae > Erythroxylum > Erythroxylum kunthianum. Next base: position 1,569,464 of record JANIMX020000233.1, on the reverse strand, counting down.
GGTTTGGGCATTTTATGTTTGATGGCCGGTTCAGAAGATTGAAGGAAACATTTAGTTTCCTGTCATACAAGGCACTAAGAAGTGGTGATATCAAACAAACCTAAACATTTTCCTGAGGAATATAACAAGCAAAAAAGAGGGGTAATTATCTTATCTTGCCCCCAACAGAACGCAAAGGTCGTCTAAAGTTGTCAAACTACAGCACCTAAAGGGAAAGTAATTTCTGCAATAGTGCAGGCGTGTTTGTGTATTTTCCAGTAGAGAGCTTACATATTAGGCTGAAGGAATCATTTTAAGTTTCCGTTAGTTACTTTTAAAGTTGTTCAGACCAAGGAGAACATATAGGTATGCCCTCAGGTTAGATAAATATCAGAAACAATATGAAAAACACAGAAAATAAAATTTAAAAACCCCTCGAAGAGACCTGAAAGAATCATAATAAGGATGCAAAAAAAAAATTAATTGGGAACATTTATGTATTATTATAGTCACCTTACACAAAGGGGGTTAAGGTTAGAGAACCATGAAACTACCACCATCACCCAATCCCACCACCTTATGCATCTTAATCAGCACAAACATCTCCTCATACATCTGTTTACTAGCAACATTCAAGGACTTGCAGGAAACTTACCACAATCATTTTAAGCTACTAAATTTTAGAGTCTAAATTTACCCAAAATCTTGCTAAAGAAACATCTAGAATGAAGATGAATTTCAGCCAAACTCAAATTACATAGAAAGAGAAATAACTTATCGACACTTGGAAGACTTCATGAGATTTTACCTTCCGTTTAATTGGAGCAGGTGAGTTAGTGACGGGCTTAAAAAATGATTCCAATCTGTCAAAGATATTTGAAGAAAACAGATCAGGAAAAGGGAAAAACATAAGAAAATGTGGCAACTCCAAAGGAACCCAAAAAGGTATAATTATCTATCCGTTGTATGCAAGTAAACTTGTTCTTCCATCATCCATGATATTTTACAGAGATTCATAAAGCACATATTAAAACAATGAGAAAACAATAGAATATCATGCCTGCATCTCTCTAAATTAAGACATGTTAAGAAAAGGTAGCTTCTGCTGTGAATTCACAACCAGATATTGTGTTAACACCTGAATTATGTTCTTACAGAGGATCATCATAGAAAGTACAACCAAACCTTCAAATCAAAATGGAAACAAGAAAACAGCTCTTCTCCACTAGCTCATTCAGTTCAACCCCCAAGAGCAAAACAATTAAAAATGAAAAAATAGTAAGAAGCATAGACCCATAACTCCTTAAAAAAAGATCAAATTCCAATTCAAATCTGCCCTCTTTATCTCTAACAATAAGAATCAACCAATTGCTAACTTTTACTCAATAATCCTGAACCGGCCCTTTCACAACTCAGATCAACCTAACCTTAAAACCCATTTTCCTCCCTAGGACAGAATTACCACATCAAGAACATTGATCCATGAAACCAAGAGATCTAAATGGAAATATGTCATAGAATCCTAGCAACTGCTTTGTTACACTAACAACATTCGAAGAATCGTCTTAAATGTTTAAGCATTACATACCGGCCCTGAGAAGATTTGTTCTTGGCTGCCTTAATTTTTTCTATTGCCTGTAAGAGTAGTAGATAATGACAAAAGGACCATGTAAGACCATCCTGGTGCTAAGAAAAAGCACATAGACATTAGCAATCAGTACCTTCATCACCCTGTCGCTGCTGAAACCATTCTCATTGACCAGAAAAGCAATCAGTCCCTACAAATTTGACAAGATAGTACAAGTCCAGAAAGTGTCAAAGAGAAAATAAGGGACATTAAAATAAGCAAGTAATTAAGAGATAATCACTTCTTCATCTGGAGCATTCCACTTAAGATCAGTTTTCTCCTCATCAAAAAGGACAAGTGGCTCTTTAAAAAGTCTTCGAGCCTCTTCATATGGCCAATCCTCTGGTATTTGATACCTGCTTACGAAAAGTATTACCATGCATGAGCAAAACCACATGTCAGTAAAATTTTTGTGTACTGAATTAATGGATACAAAATAAAAGTGATAACATCCTAGCAATAGGGTATATTCTAATTATCACTCATTTCACTTCTTTTTCACCATTTACAAGCATCAGTCCCTTATAAACAACACTGGGACAGACCAAGAAGATCACATTAGCTGTATGGGAATACTTTTAAATCAATAGGTAACAAACTATTTCAGACATGGTTCTGCATACAACTTTAGTAACAAAACATCAGAATCACATAATTCTATCTGGGCTACTTGCTATTTTCTGAGTCTGAAATATACACTGAAGCAAGAAAAGTATATACACGTCAAGGATGAGATCACCTTTCTCTATTTATATTCTCCAGTATACTCTCTATTGAGCCATGTTGACGGATGAGCTTTAAAGCAGTTTGTCCTCCAATTCCTGTAGCACAGTTGGAGATAATAAGTGATGACTGCATCTGAAAAAAAATATCAAAGAGCTGTTTACAAGCTTCAATACTGAAATATTTGATAGAAAGCTCCAAGTGAATAGAAATTCCTCATACCTCGAATGCTATCACAATAATCACATCCAGAAAGAATGCACAAGTCAATGAATTGATCCATGCTAAGGTTTAACTCTTCTAAAATCTGAAAATAGAAAATCCCCTATTCATATAATGCTAACTAAATGAACAAAGCAACTATATTAGTATTAACTTTTCTGGGCACCTTTGTTGTTTCAAATTCCATTATTGGAACTTTTCTAGAACTAGGGTCCATCAGATGGCGCAAAAATCTGGGTGCTCCAAAGGTTAAGGAATCCATGTCTTCAGAAGCCACTGCATAAACCTATAACATAAACATTGGCCAAAACATTAGCATAGAATCTCCTAACAGGTGAAATTAAGATAATGTCACAACAAGGCAACATTATTGATTCTAATAGAAACATCTAGTAACCAAGTTATCACGAAGCAGCAAGATACTTACCTTTCCAAATTTGCAGAGTGCAGCGCATTGTGCTTCCGCTTCAGAAGGAGCCTATAGAAAAATCAAATAAATACTCAACAATGATTTTGATTCCATATTACTACATACAAGATTTGAGAAAATGACAGTTTATCAAATAAGAAATAAAAAAACATATATAAATCCAGCAACAACAAAAGGCAGTAGCAGTTATTTCAAGGAAAAAAAATCTGACCTGGATCACAGGTACTCCCATGAGTCCTAAAAGATTTTTACAGTCCTCATTGTGCTGCTTTGTCACCTATAAAAATTAAAGAAATTTCCAGAACTTTATAAAAAGAAGACAAATAAGCAGCCACAGAAAACATTCTCAACTATCATTTCATGCTGATAAGAACTATTGGGAGAACAGGAAAAAAGAGTTACCTTTACTGTCCTTTTACTGAATTTTTCGATGTCTTCCTTATTGCCAGTCTGCAGTCATAAAATGGAATCTGGTCATGGGTTGATTGCATCAGAAAGTAAAAGAATAATAAACAAGAAAATGAAAAAACATACTTCCACGGCTTGCGCCAAATCTTCAGAAGCATCTGCTCTCTTTGCATAACTGCATCATATTTTTCACAAACAGTAAGTAAAAAGATGTATTCAGAGCTAACTTGTTAATTTAACAAAGTAATGGGATTGGTGAAAGAAATTAAGGAAACAGTAACATTAACCAAAAAAATGTAGCATTCAATAACAGAAATACCGCTTTGCCAACTCTTGCTTCTTCAAATCAGGAGGCTGTCCATCAAACACATAGCTGAAAGGACAAGAATGATATGCTATAGTCAGAAGAAAATACTCATTTTAGACTAAGCAAACAAAAAAAGCATAGCTTTTGTAAGGTTCGAAGATGAAGAAGAAGAAAAAGATAAAAAAGACATTACACAGGCTTTATTCCAGCTTCAAGAAGCCTAATTGTTCGAGTAAACATGCCTTGCAAATGACTACATGAGCAGAGGATCAAGAAGAGAACAATTAACCAACAAGTTAAACAAAAATGACACAAAAAAAAGCATAAACCTTATAATAAAGGAGGGTTATTCAGTAGAAAAGAAATTAGTTATTTATAAGAAGAGAGAAAAAGAGAATCGATTGAGTGGTTATAAAACCTAGTGACTTCACCAGCTTCATTAGTCAACATTTCAGTGCCGCTTCGTCCTACAACAATCTGCAAGCATTCACCCACAACAAAACAAACATGAGCTAGGAAGCATTGTCAAAAAAATAAAAAGTATTGAGCATCAATAATTCAGATAACACTATTTTTTATATCGATATGAATTTATTATATCCATTGACCACATCATATCCAATCTATTAACAATCAAACGGGAGGAGTTTTCAAAAAGAAAAGAGGGAAATACAGACGAGGAACTGATAGATGCTCATGCTGGCGTCAATTGCGATCTTCCGGCCAAAGAAGCTCTCAAATTTCTGCTCTTTCATGGACTTGGGAGCATGATCCGCCAGGAGGTGCGTTAAACCCTAATTGATTGAATGTAAACAATTAATTAACATTTCGAAGTCTACAAAACGATTATAAATCTACTGAAAACAAGATTTCCAAACGTGAAATTGTTGAATTTCAAAACAAACCTTAATACCCATTTCGCCCAGATGATCTGCTTTTGGGTTCGATTAGTTGAGGAGGAGAATAAGGATAGAGTGGAAATGATCAAAAAGCTAGATTTTAGAACTGTTTAGGTTTTTTCTAGTTTTTAGGGTTTTAGGGAAGAGAATAGTAAGATTTTAATTGACACAAAACTCATGACTTTCCCGCCAACTTCAAGAAACAAAAAAGCGCGCACTCCTTCTGTCCTGTACCTGTACTCCTTTAACCTTTTGGTTCGTCATAAAACCGATACAAAGAGCTACCAACTATCCTTCAATCCGATGTATTATATTTTAATTAATTATATAATATAATTTATCACGACAAAATTTTCAAAAGATTTACGAAACCTACAAGTCTGTTTATTTGAAATTTCAACATCTAGTAATAAAGTTTTGGTGATGTCTTCTTGAGAGGGAGAGCGACCTACATGATACTTTATAAGGTACGAAATGAAGCCGTCCAATCTGACGCTGAGAAGAGTCTGAAGTGGAGCTGTCCTTAGTAGAAAAGAGCTACCTGATACCGAGAAGAGTCCATAATAGAACCATCTATAATAGGAAAAGGTTATCTGGTGAAATCAGAGTGAAAGCTATTCAGAGTGAGAGCCATCCGAAGACATCCGACTTATTAAGGGGTGAATAATAATACAATCTCATATTAGATACACAAACAATTGTGAATTGATACTTAAGTTGGGGTCAAACCTCTACTCTTAAGTTAACTTTTGAGGTGAAGTTAGGATCTTGGCTTAATTACCTGTTACTTTCCCACTTTAATTCTTATGCCAAGTCTAATATTTAATTTATGTTATCCAAAAAGCCTCCTAGTACGCCTTAATTGGTGCATGAATCTAAAAAATTCGGTAATTGACTCCATATATATATATATTCCCTAAATGTTATATACTATTTAGAAACCTGATATTAAACATCATGAGTGAGGATGCAATTGGTCTAAAATCACACTTTTATTCCTTAACAAATCAATGCGAAAGCCATCAAGTGTCAACCTCAGGCCTCATCTAAAGTTGTCATGATAAATGCTCTCTTATAGCCTTATAGTTTCCTTGTCTTCTTAAAAAAAAAAAGGGATGTTAAACTCTAATCTCATATAATCTCGGTCTGTACAAAACCTATACTTGTACTTTATAGCCTCAAAGTCTTCTATGAGGCCAATTACATACTCAAGAGCGACTAGCCATTCATCACCGTGACAAGAAGAAGAAGAAGAATATAAAATTATATGCCTGAACTAAAATAAAGTTGGATGCATGAGATGAGATGCGGTATCGCATTTGTATACGGACTTATACAGCAACAGTGATGGGTATGGTTATGGGCCTCGCGCACCTTGGACTTAAGAACTGATGATAACGTAAGAAAAGTGTCTCTCATGCATGATGTGGGGCTGCATGGAATCATGTGTTCAGGACTTGTTGGTTAGATTCTGCGGTCTACAGTTGACGACATTGTCGGTGGACAATGGTCTTCCTTTCCGGTTTCTTTAATTACCGCGAAGACGAGAAAACAGAAAGAAACGATAAAGACGCGTGGCGGAGAGAGAGAGAGGACGTCATCATTGCAATTTGCAGACATACATATATTTGTCCTATTGAGGCAGACATTGATAATAAAATCAACCCATTAGGTTTAGGATCTCCTCCTACTGAATTCAGCTAAATATTTTGTTTTCGTAAACTTTTTTAATAAAACAATAAATAAACAGTAGAGAACATTGTTAAATTAAATAGAAACTAAAGATTACATTATAAAATAATATTACTAGGACCTATTTTGTCGAAACCTGATGAATAGAATCCTGTGATTCAAGGATCAGTCTCGCACTTCACCTCACCTCATCTCACGTGATCTCTGTTTTTATTTTTCCTTTGCCGCATCTTTGTTGTTGTTTTTCCTTTGTAATGATTACTAATATTAAATGAGTTTCATATTTTACAGAACGTCGATAGATACCTGTATTTATTTTGATTTAGGGGATAAGATAGGAGAGATGTTATTGATGAAGCTTTTGATTCAATTAATTAATTAATCAGAATAGCATTGTAATTGTATTGTATGATGCGATATAATGGGTGGTGGAGGAGAGACTAGAGAGTGGATGCCATTATTGAAGTCATCACACTACCATTTTATGCCTTCCTTGGGGTTTGTTTTCATACATTCCACTCCCATATCCAACTAACAATGTGACAGTGACACACACTCTCAAACTTTCCTTCTTATTTATTTATTTTTTATGTAATATCATATAATGTCGTATGTCTAATTTATATTTTATTGATGGCATAACTTAATTTGTAAAAATCATTAGCAAAATTTAAGGATTTGCTTATTTTGATTTATCATTCAATTGAAAGAATGAAATTATGTTGAATTTTTTAACATAATTTTAAGTACGACTGCAATGTATCAGTCAGACAGTTACTTATAAACATTAGTAACAAGTGACTGTCGGGAGTTGCCAACCGTGAATCCGTCTGTGTCTGTGATACTGATAAGAGAAGAGAGGCATCTGATCTGATCACTTGTTATGACAATGAGTCAATGACTTTGCTGCAGTTAAAGATATTTACTTATTTATTGTTAAATTTATAAATTACAAATATTAAGTAAACTTTGTATAGGTAATAAATAAATATAATATATTTTGCCTGGATTCGAAACGTGCAACTTTTTGAGAAAAGCCCGGCAAACTTTGTTCTTTGGGAAACAGCTCATCTTCTCTCTCTCATACATTCTGGTTAAGAGTTAGATTTTCTTCCACATTTTAGCTTCTATGTAAACTACGGATATTCATTAAATAAATAAGAAGCTCATTCCTTATGTTATGAGCCCTTGCTTTTAACTTGAACCTTCTTCAGTTCCTCTCTCTCTTCTTTCATTTTCAAGGCTTAACTTCTGTTTGCTCAAAGCATGAAGCTTTTGTGGGTTTGGATCGTTTTGGTTTTGTTTTTCGGAATTCGGGTTGATGGATTTATGGATTTCAATGAAACAGAATTTCTTTACACTCAACCATTTTCTTATTATAATGAATCTAAGCCCCTTCTCAACTCTCTCTGGGTAGGACTTACTCTCATTCAAGGAGCTGCTGCAAAAGGAGCAGGTTACTCAATATCTCTCCTGTTCATCTTTCATTTACCTATCAAATTAATTCCATCCTTTTTCATTTTTCCTCTATCATACAGATTACTTCATTCAGTTCTTGTTCCTATTCCTTTTATGATTCTTTGATGCTAATGGAGTTGCTTTTGGTTTTCTTTCCTCACATATTATTGGCAAAATGTAAAAGAAAATAAAACACGAGGGTTTCTTTTTTCTCTATATTTTGCAATATTATCTAGGAACATAATGTCACTTGTTCACACATTTTGCTTCTCTAACGAGGCTTTTGATTCCATTCTCGTTTCCTGCTTTCTTCTTCTTGCTATGATGTGACTGTTTTCCAGACACTGAAGGGATAATAATGTTGCTTGATCTAAAAGTGTATCTGTTCTTTTTTTAGCTTATTAATGAAATATAACGTTGAGTTTCCGATTTGAGAGGGGGTAGATCCATCTCTGTGTCTCTCTCTCTTTGTGCGTGCGTGTTCGAGGTCGACTGGTTATTTTACGCCTCGCTTTAAATTGTGTTAAATGCCGATTAGGAATTAAACCTTCCTAGTTAGTATTTTAATCTCCTCAACATGTGGCAAAGCTTACATATTTCATATGGGTACACATTATATTTAATATAAATGCAATCAAGGTCTCTTAATCATCTTTGTTTCTTCTAATTCTACAGTTTGTCTTGATGGAACTTTACCTGGATATCATTTGCATCGTGGATATGGTTCAGGAGCAAATAGTTGGCTTATTCAATTGGAGGTTTGTAGACCATATAACCACCTAATACTTTCTTCTTGCAAAATTAAGCATCTCTTCTGCTAGTTGTCATTGATAATGCAGTGTTTCGCACAAATAGTCTTATTTGTACTATTCTGGAGTTCTCTAACTGCATGTTAGTGTGCAGCACACAATAAGTAGGAAATAAATGGTCATATGCTCGAGGACAGATGACTCATACTTTCCTGTTGAATATGATATTGCCCAAAATAAAGTATAAATACCTGTGTTGTTATACAGAATTTTGTTGTATATGAAAGTTTGGATACTTTCGGTTTACCTCTTAGATGTAATGCCATAGCGCTAAGCGTAATTTGTTTCATAAGTGTCTCACAGATCCTTAATTTCACAGCAGTCAGATAGAGAACTTGACTTGTCAAACATCATGTGCAGGGAGGAGGTTGGTGCAATAACATTCGAAATTGTGTCTATCGCAAAAAAACTCGCCGTGGTTCGTCCAGATACATGGAAAAGCAGTTGGCATTTACTGGAATATTGAGTAATAAACCTCAAGAAAACCCCGGTATTGTCTCAAACCTCAATTTTTGTTGAAATTTCCTGATATTTTGTTTGTATATATTTCCTTTTTCTTTCTATCAATTTATGCATATGGAATGCCTTTATTATTGTACTTTATGCGGTGCATCAGATTTTTTCAACTGGAACAGAGTAAAGTTGCGATATTGTGATGGTGCCTCTTTTACCGGCGACAGTGAAAATAAAGTTGGTATCCTAACATTTACTAATTGCTATAATCTTATCTTGATTAGTCATCTTTCCTTCTGTATTATTTAATTGTTAACTTCATACCAAATATTATGAATTGTTTTGTTTTTAGGCTGCACAATTGCAATTTAGAGGGCAACGCATTTGGTTAGCTGCTATGGAGGATTTGATGTCAAAGGGAATGCGCTATGCCAATCAGGTTTTATGCTCGAATTTGGTCTCTTTTCTCAATCTTTCCACCGTAATCCTTCTGGTAATAACTTCCTTTATTTGTGCCCCAGGCTCTTCTTTCCGGCTGCTCTGCTGGGGGTCTAGCTTCCATTTTACACTGTGATGAGTTCAAAGGCCTGTTTCCTAGAATGACCAAAGTGAAATGCTTGAGTGATGCTGGTTTATTCCTTGATGTGTAATTTCTCATTACTCTTGATACTTGTTTCCTACACTCTTGTGTATTAATATCCTCTGAAGAGCATATTTTCCCATGAATTACCAATTGGTCCTTTTTTTGGATTGTAGAGTTGATGTAGCTGGTGGCCGCACTCTAAGGAACATATATGGAGGTGTTGTGGCTTTGCAGGTAAACTATTGACGTGAAAACTTTTGGTGATTTTACAGGCTAAATTGAGAAGTAGGTTTATACTACATGCTTATGGAAATTGCTACATTTGTCACAGGGGGTACAAAATAACCTGCCTCGGTTGTGCACTAGCCACCTTGATCCAACTTCTGTAATCTTGTTTACTCTCTTTATTTTCTTTTCCTTTTCTTTTTCCTTTGGGGGTGGGAGAGGATGGTTGGATCGGGAGGGTTGCCAGCCTTTTTTGTACATACAAAGTAATTCTGTAAGCCTCAAACTCACCTTTAATTCTGTAATTTTCTTTTGTCCTAGTGCTTCTTCCCACAGAACATCATCAACAATGTGAAGACTCCACTTTTCCTTGTCAATGCGGCGTATGATTCATGGCAGGTAAGAAGGTCACTCTTATATATTGTAATGTCAATTTGCAGAATAATATGTTAAGGTCTAGCTTCCAGACTCGATCGCACAAGAGTATTGCTGGATGGCCTTCATGAATGGGATGCACAATTAAGCTATTGCTTAAAGAAAGTTTTCACTAGATTATTGACTCATGTTGCATTCTGAAACCAGATACAGTCCAGCTTAGCACCACCATCTGCCGATCCCCATGGCTACTGGGGTGAGTGTAGAAAGAACCATGCTAAATGCTCTGCGTCACAGGTTCGATATCTTCAAGGTAATTTTGTTCATTCCATTTG